>JALPQD010000402.1:1941113-1976760 GCA_023101885.1 Typhlomys cinereus
CCAGCCCTTGGGCGAGGCTGGATGCAGGCATGTTGGGGATGGCCCGCTCTGGGAGGCGGCAGCGGAAGCGTGCCAGGCGCGATGCCTTCCAAGGAAGGGTTGCGACTGCTGGGGCTTTCCCGGCTAAGCAGGTCTCTGCGCTGAGGTCAGTCACATTGTGTGTTTGATCCTCTTGTAGTCGCGGAGGGCTTTGGCCATGAGCGGAGCCGCCTTCTTGGAGGTGGGTTTGCTGCGGCCCAGCAGGGCGGCCCTCGAGCTTTGGGGTCCGCAAGAGGCTGGTGTGGACTCGCCGGCCCGCAGCTGGTCCAGTTGCTTCTGGAGCCGCTGCAGCTGCTGCTGGAGCTGTAGGAGCTGTTGCCGGAAGCGCTTTTCCCGCTCTTCCCGCTTCTCCCCGGTGGGGCGGGGGGTGCTGGGGATGGGGTGCTGGACTTCACGGCGCGCCATCGCCCCTCCGGGGACGCCCCCTGCCGCGGGGACATCTCCAGCCGGGGCTTCCACTCGCTGGCTTTGCCTCGCCGGCGCTCCCGGGCGTGCATTCTATCTCCACGTCCTTGGGGCCACAGGCCTGGGGGCTGAGGAGCATCCTCCCCACCCCAGGATGATGCCCTCCGCGAAGCACAGAAGTCCCTGCCTGCATTTTCTCACCGTCCACTGCTGCGAGGAGGCGCTGAGAGGCTGCTATCAGCAAGTTCTGCTTGTGGGCTCGCCTGTCCTTACGCATGGCTGCTCACTCCAAGTGGTGCCCGCTGCACGAGACTCAGAGGCTGCCTGCCAGGTGCGCCGGGTCCCGCTCACATCCGCTGTCCCAGGACGAATGGGGCCCAGGTGGCGCTCCAGCGGCTCACTGCCCCGCCCACACGGCTGCCCTCACTGCTGATTGGCTGGGGCATACCGACCGTCCTTTCATTGGCCAGCACTGCCTGCCTATCCGGGATGCCAGACTCCTCTGCTCTGGCCTTCTGGGGCGAGGGGGATGGGAGAAGGGCGGTGAGCCATAGCGGAGGGGTGTGTGTGGGGCGGAAGGACTGGGTCTCCAGAGTTTCCACCAGAGTTGACTCAGGCTCCGGGCTGTCAGAGCATTGTGTGCCCACTCTCACAGATTCGGAGAGGAGAGAGGGAAGACAGGACCCTCGGCCGGGTCCGTACAAGCCCACACATGGAGAGCAGAAGCGCTGTATTCCTCTCCTCATCCTAGAATCCTCTCGCCCAGGACGGCCTTTCTTCTCTGCTTCTCATCACAGAGCACGTCCACACACATCCCGACGGCTTGGCAAGGAGAGAGTCTCCCGGGTCCCCCAAGCCACATACCACTTAACAATGCACACCTGTGGACAACACACCCTCCTCTTAGGGATGGCTGGCGATTTGCCTTGCAGCTTTGCATGAAGCCGGGGTCCTTTCTCCCCGGGTATGGATATCGTTGTTGACATTCTGTTTCTCTCAATGTCTCTCTCCCTCTCTCTCTCTCTCCCTCAAGTCCTCTGTGTCTTCGTCTCTATCCCTTGTATGTATCTGTCCCTCTCTTTCTGCTCCCGTCTTGGAGTTTGTTTGTGTGTGTGCCTGTTTGGGCATTTTGATCGTTCTTTCCTGGGCTTCTCTTCGCATCCTCTGGGAATGTGCTTCTTGTTTCTCCCTGGGGCTCTTGTGTTTCCCTGGGCAGGCGTGGGTTCCCTGAAGGCTGTGGTGGTCCTTGCAGCCCGTGGGCCAGGAAGTGTTCTTTCGTGCTGGCTGGCTGGCAACTACCTGGCTGCCAGCCTTCCTTCCCAACCCAGTGGAATGAAAGTTGAGTGCCCCACACGGGGGTCCCATGGACATTTGTTGCTTGGGTGATGTGCAGGAGTGTCACGTGGGAGCCCTCTTGCGGTACGGAGGATCAGGCCATCTCAGGGAACGGTGCCAAACCAGGGTTCAGGTCGCAGGAGACCAGTGCCTGGAGCCCAGGGTGCAGAGAGTTTTGGGAGCCGCCGCTTGTGGATCACAGCACCCTAGGGAGCTAAGTGCAGGAAAGAGTGCCGTCCCAAGTCCTGTGTTTACTGCGTTCCAGGCACCCTTCCTCTTTGCTGTCTGCCTTAAGCTTCCTTCTCCTCCTGTCCTGCCTCCCCAGCCTCCCTCCCACCCCCTCCATCCCTACCTCTATAGGAAGTCCGTAGAGTCTTGCCCCCTCCTTCTTTTCCATCTCTCCTCCGCCTCTCCCATCTATTGCTCACGGAGCAGGACTTTATGGGGGTGCATGCCCACTTGGCACCTTGACCTCCACTTTATCGCCACGGGCTGCCAGGTGGCTGGAGCTAGCAGGAGGATATCTCCATGGTCAGGGAGGGGTTTCTGGTCAACGCAGGTGCCAGGGCCCCTCCAGCTCCCCCTTTCCCCTCAGGATCATCCGCTCCTTTCCTCTCAGCTCAGGATCGTCTACCCAGAAGGAAAAGTGCCCTGCCAATCCTTCCCTTTCCACAGGGTCGGAACCTCTCTCCAGGACACAGGAGAGCAGGATGACGTGCAAACCTCGGCCAATCAGTCAGGTGGGAGGGGGAAGTGTGGCAAGGGTGTTGCCATCCAATTGCCAGGAAGAATTCAGGGCAATGGCGGGTGGGCAGCAACCCAGGTAACCAATGTGAGTTGAGCTTTGAGAGAAAGAGAGAGAGAGAGAGAGAGAGAGAGAGAGAGAGAGAGAGAGAGAGAGAGAGCGCTGCAGGGATGGGGGTCATTTTGGAAGTGGGCAAGAGGTTGGTTCACGGCAGCTGTGTTTCGGGGTGGGTGGGGCAGGAAAATCACCGAAGGATCGGGACTGGGGGCACTGCAGGTCGGGGAAAGGAAGGGTGAGGGCGGGGAGGATTTCAGGGGCATTTGTGCGTGCAGCAGGAAAGCGGCACGGGGAGGGGTATTTTGAACGGTCCCCCGCTGGCAGCTCAGTGCGGGACAGCTGTTCAGTGTGAGAGTGGTGGGGGGGCGGAAGTGCCAGCTCTTTCCGTGAATTCCTTGGGTGGGCTCTCTGCAGGAGCGTCCTGCAAGCCCGTGTGGTGTCCCAGGAAGGTGTCCCCACCAGTTGGCAGGTGGGAGCGAGCACCCTCCTGGGCTAGGTGCCCAGCCCTTGGGCGAGGCTGGATGCAGGCATGTTGGGGATGGCCCGCTCTGGGAGGCGGCAGCGGAAGCGTGCCAGGCGCGATGCCTTCCAAGGAAGGGTTGCGACTGCTGGGGCTTTCCCGGCTAAGCAGGTCTCTGCGCTGAGGTCAGTCACATTGTGTGTTTGATCCTCTTGTAGTCGCGGAGGGCTTTGGCCATGAGCGGAGCCGCCTTCTTGGAGGTGGGTTTGCTGCGGCCCAGCAGGGCGGCCCTCGAGCTTTGGGGTCCGCAAGAGGCTGGTGTGGACTCGCCGGCCCGCAGCTGGTCCAGTTGCTTCTGGAGCCGCTGCAGCTGCTGCTGGAGCTGTAGGAGCTGTTGCCGGAAGCGCTTTTCCCGCTCTTCCCGCTTCTGCCGCCTGGGCGCGGGGGTGCTGGGAATGGGGGTGCTGGACTTCAGGGCGCGCCATCTCCCCTCCGGCGACGCCCCGTGCCGCGGGACATCTCCAGCCGGGGCTTCCACTCGCTGGCGCTTTGCCTCGCCGGCGCTCCCGGGCGTGCATTCTATCTCCACGTCCTTGGGGCCACAGGCCTGGGGGCTGAGGAGCATCCTCCCCACCCCAGATGCCCTCCAGCGAAGCACAGGCGAAGTCCCTGCATTTTCTCACCGTCCACTGCTGCGAGGAGGCGCTGAGAGGCTGCTATCAGCAAGTTCTGCTTGTGGGCTCGCCTGTCCTTACGCATGGCTGCTCACTCCAAGTGGTGCCCGCTGCCACGAGACTCAGAGGCTGCCTGCCAGGTGCGCCGGGTCCCGCTCACATCCGCTGTCCCAGGACGAATGGGGCCCAGGTGGCGCTCCAGCGGCTCACTGCCCCGCCCACACGGCTGCCCTCACTGCTGATTGGCTGGGGCATACCGACCGTCCTTTCATTGGCCAGCACTGCCTGCCTATCCGGGATGCCAGACTCCTCTGCTCTGGCCTTCTGGGGCGAGGGGGATGGGAGAAGGGCGGTGAGCCATAGCGGAGGGGTGTGTGTGGGCGCGGAAGGACTGGGTCTCCAGAGTTCCACCAGAGTTGACTCAGGCTCCGGGCTGTCAGAAGCATTGTGTGCCCACTCTCACATGATTCGGGAGAGGAGAGAGGGAAAACAGGGACCCTCGGCCGTGTCCGCTACAAGCCCACACATGGAGAGCAGAAGACGCTGTATTCCTCCTCCTCATCCTAGAATCCGCTCGCCCCAGACGGCCTTTCTTCTCTGCTTCTCATCGCAGAGCACGTCCACACACATCCCGACGGCTTGGCAAGGAGAGAGTCTCCCGGGTCCCCCAAGCCACATACCACTTAACAATGCACACCTGTGGACAACACACCCTCCTCTCTTAGGGATGGCTGGCGATTTGCCTTGCAGCTTTGCATGAAGCCGGGGTCCTTTCTCCCGGGGTATGGTATCGTTGTTGACATTCTGTTTCTCTCACTTGTCTCTCTCCCTCTCTCTCTCTCTCTCTCCCTCAAGTCCTCTGTGTCTTCGTCTCTATCCCTTGTATGTATCTGTCCCTCTCTTTCTGCTCCCGTCTTGGAGTTTGTTTGTGGTGTGTGCCTGTTTGGGCATTTTGATCGTTCTTTCCTGGGCTTCTCTTCGCATCCTCTGGGAATGTGCTTCTTGTTTCTCCCTGGGGCTCTTGTGTTTCCCTGGGCAGGCGTGGGTTCCCTGAAGGCTGTGGTGGTCCTTGCAGCCCGTGGGCCAGGAAGTGTTCTTTCGTGCTGGCTGGCTGGCAACTACCTGGCTGCCAGCCTTCTTCCCAACCCAGTGGAATGAAAGTTGAGTGCCCCCACACGGGGGTCCCATGGACATTTGTTGCTTGGGTGATGTGCAGGAGTGTCACGTGGGAGCCCTCTTGCGGTACGGAGGATCAGGCCATCTCACGGTGCCAAACCAGGGTTCAGGTCGCAGGAGACCAGTGCCTGGAGCCCAGGGTGCAGAGAGTTTTGGGAGCCGCCGCTTGTGGATCACAGCACCCTAGGGAGCTAAGTGCAGGAAAGAGTGCCGTCCCAAGTCCTGTGTTTACTGCGTTCCAGGCACCCTTCCTCTTTGCTGTCTGCCTTAAGCTTCCTTCTCCTCCCCTGCCTCCCGCCCCCTCTCCATCCCTACCTCTATAGGAAGTCCGTAGAGTCTTGCCCCCTCCTTCTTTTCCATCTCTCCTCCGCCTCTCCCATCTTCTGCTCACGGAGCAGGACTTGATGGGGGTGCGTGCCCACTTGGCACCTTGACCTCCACTTTATCGCCACGGGCTGCCAGGTGGCTGGAGCTAGCAGGAGGATATCTCCATGGTCAGGGAGGGGTTTCTGGTCAACGCAGGTGCCAGGGCCCCTCCAGCTCCCCCTTTCCCCTCAGGATCATCCGCTCCTTTCCTCTCAGCTCAGGATCGTCTACCCAGAAGGAATGTGCCCTGCCAATCCTTCCCTTGCCACAGGGTCGGAACCTCTCTCCAGGACAAGGTAGAGCAGGATGACGTCAAACCTCGGCCAACAGTAAGGTGGGAGGGAGAAGTGTGAAAGGGTGTTGCAGCCGTCCAGTTGCCAGGAAGACTTCAGGGCAATGTCGGGTGGGCAGCAACCCAGGTAACCAATGTGAGTTGAGCTTTGATAGAAAGAGAGAGAGGAGAGCAGAGGCTGCATGCGGATGGAGGGGTCAATTTCGGAAGTGGGCAAGAGTTGGTTCACAGGGGGCAGCTGTGTTTTCGGGGTGGGGTGGGGCAGGAAAATCAGAGCGAAGGATCGGGAGTGGGGGCACTGCAGGTCGAGGGAGGAAGGGTGAGGGCAGGGAGGATTTCAGGGCATTGTGGTACGTGCAGCAGGAAACGCGGCACGTGTAGGGGTTATTTTGGAACGTGTCCCCGTGGCAGCTCAGTGCGGGAACAGCTTGTTCCGTGTGAGAAGTGGTGGGGGCGGGGCGGAAGTGCCAGCTCTTAAGTTGAATTCCTTGGGTGGGCTCTCTGGCAGGAGCGTCCTGCAAGCCCGTGTTGGTGTCCCAGGAAGTGGTCCACCCACCAGTTGGCATGTGGGAGCGAGCACCCTCCTGGGCTAGGTGCCCAGCCCCTTGGGCGAGGCTGGATGCAGGCATGTTGGGGATGGCCCGCTCTGGGAGGCGGCAAGCGGAAGCGTGCCAGGCGCGATGCCTTCCAGGAAGGGGTTGCGACTGCTGGGGCTTTCCCGGCCTAAGCAGGTCTCTGCGCTGAGGTCAGTCACATTGTGTGTATGATCCTCTTGTAGTCGCGGAGGGCTTTGGCCATGAGCGGAGCCGCCTTCTTGGAGGTGGGTTTGCTGCGGCCCAGCAGGGGCGGCCCTCGAGCTTTGGGGGTCCCAAGAGGGCTGGTGTGGACTCGCCGGCCCGCCAGCTGGTTCCAGTTGCTTCTGGAGCCGCTGCAGCTGCTGCTGGAGCTGTAGGAGCTGTTGCCGGAAGCGCTTTTCCCGCTCTTCCCGCTTCTCCCGCCGGTGGCGGCGGGGGTGCTGGGGATGGGGTGCTGGACTTCACGGCGCGCCATCGCCCCTCCGGGGACGCCCCCTGCCGCGGGACATCTCCAGCCGGGGCTTCCACTCGCTGGCGCTTTGCCTCGCCGGCGCTCCCGGGCGTGCATTCTATCTCCACGTCCTTGGGGCCACAGGCCTGGGGGCTGAGGAGCATCCTCCCCACCCCAGATGCCCTCCAGCGAAGCACAGGCGAAGTCCCTGCATTTTCTCACCGTCCACTGCTGCGAGGAGGCGCTGAGAGGCTGCTATCAGCAAGTTCTGCTTGTGGGCTCGCCTGTCCTTACGCATGGCTGCTCACTCCAAGTGGTGCCCGCTGCCACGAGACTCAGAGGCTGCCTGCCAGGTGCGCCGGGTCCCGCTCACATCCGCTGTCCCAGGACGAATGGGGCCCAGGTGGCGCTCCAGCGGCTCACTGCCCCGCCCACACGGCTGCCCTCCCTGCTGATTGGCTGGGGCATACCGACCGTCCTTTCATTGGCCAGCACTGCCTGCCTATCCGGGATGCCAGACTCCTCTGCTCTGGCCTTCTGGGGGCGAGGGGGATGGGAGAAGGGCGGTGAGCCATAGCGGAGGGGTGTGTGTGGGCGGGGAAGGACTGGGTCTCCAGAGTTCCACCAGAGTTGACTCAGGCTCCGGGCTGTCAGAAGCATTGTGTGCCCACTCTCACAGATTCGGGAGCGAGAGAGGGAAGACAGGGACCCTCGGCCGGGTCCGCTACAAGCCCACACATGGAGAGCAGAAGACGCTGTATTCCTCCTCCTCATCCTAGAATCCGCTCGCCCAGGACGGCCTTTCTTCTCTGCTTCTCATCGCAGAGCACGTCCACACACATCCCGACGGCTTGGCAAGGAGAGAGACTCCCGGGTCCCCCAAGCCACATACCACTTAACAATGCACACCTGTGGACAACACACCCTCCTCTCTTAGGGATGGCTGGCGATTTGCCTTGCAGCTTTGCATGAAGCCGGGGTCCTTTCTCCCGGGGTATGGATATCGTTGTTGACATTCTGTTTCTCTCACTGTCTCTCTCCCTCTCTCTCTCTCTCTCCCTCAAGTCCTCTGTGTCTTCGTCTCTATCCCTTGTATGTATCTGTCCCTCTCTTTCTGCTCCCGTCTTGGAGTTTGTTTGTGTGTGTGCCTGTTTGGGCATTTTGATCGTTCTTTCCTGGGCTTCTCTTCGCATCCTCTGGGAATGTGCTTCTTGTTTCTCCCTGGGGCTCTTGTGTCCCCTGGGCAGGCGTGGGTTCCCTGAAGGCTGTGGTGGTCCTTGCAGCCCGTGGGCCAGGAAGTGTTCTTTCGTGCTGGCTGGCTGGCAACTACCTGGCTGCCAGCCTTCCTTCCCAACCCAGTGGAATGAAAGTTGAGTGCCCCCACACGGGGGTCCCATGGACATTTGTTGCTTGGGTGATGTGCAGGAGTGTCACGTGGGAGCCCTCTGCGGTACGGAGGATCAGCCATCTCAGGGAATGGTGCCAAACCAGGTTCAGGTCGCAGGAGACCAGTGCCTGGAGCCCAGGGTGCAGAGAGAGTTTTGGGAGCCGCCGCTGTGGATCACAGCACCCAGGGAGCTAAGTGCAGGAAAGAGTGCCGTCCCAAGTCCTGTGTTTTCTTCTGCGTTCCAGGCACCCTTCCTCTTTGCTGTCTGCCTTAAGCTTCCTTCTCCTCCTGTCCCGCCGCCCAGCCTCCTCCCACCCCTCCCTACCATCTATAGGAAGTCGGTACAGTCTTGCCCCCTCCTTCTTTTCCATCTCCTCCCCGCCTTCCCATCTTCTGGCTCACGGAGCAGGACTTGATGGGGGTGCGTGCAACTGACATTGACCTCCACTTTATCGCCACGGGCTGCCAGGTGGCTGGAGCTAACAGGAGGATATCTCCATGGTCATGGAGGGGTTACTGGTAACGCAGTGCCGGGCCCCTCCAGCTCCCCCTTTCCCCTCAGGATCATCCGCTCCTTTCCTCTCAGCTCAGGATCGTCTACCCAGAAGGAAAAGTGCCCTGCCAATCCTTCCCTTTCCACAGGGTCGGAACCTCTCTCCAGGACACAGGAGAGCAGGATGACGTGCAAACCTAGGCCAATAAGCCAGGTGGGGGGGGGAGTGTGGCAAGGGTGTTGCCATCCAGGTGCCAGGAAGAATTCAGGGCAATGGGGGTGGGCAGCAACCCAGGTAACCAATGTGAGTTGAGCTTTGAGAGAAAGAGAGAGAGAGAGAGAGAGAGAGAGAGAGCTTCAGGCGGATGAAGGGGTCGTTTTGGAAGTGGGCAAGAGGTTGGTTCACGGCAGCTGTGTTTCGGGGTGGGTGGGGCAGGAAAATCACCGAAGGAACGGGACTGGGGGCACTGCAGGTCGGGAAAGGAAGGGTGAGGGCGGGAGGATTTCAGGGGCATTTGTGCGTGCAGCAGGAACGCGGCACGGGGAGGGGTATTTTGAACGGTCCCCCGCTGGCAGCTCAGTGCGGGACAGCTGTTCAGTGTGAGAGTGGTGGGGGCGGGGCGGAAGTGCCAGCTCTTTCCGTGAATTCCTTGGTGGGCTCTCTGCAGGAGCGTCCTGCAAGCCGGTGTGGTGTCCCAGGAAGGTGTCCCCACCAGTTGGCAGGTGGGAGCGTGCGCCTACCTGGGCTAGGTGCCCAGCCCTTGGGCGAGGCTGGATGCAGGCATGTTGGGGATGGCCCGCTCTGGGAGGCGGCAGCGGAAGCGTGCCAGGCGCGATGCCTTCCAAGGAAGGGTTGCGACTGCTGGGGCTTTCCCGGCTAAGCAGGTCTCTGCGCTGAGGTCAGTCACATTGTGTGTTTGATCCTCTTGTAGTCGCGGAGGGCTTTGGCCATGAGCGGAGCCGCCTTCTTGGAGGTGGGTTTGCTGCGGCCCAGCAGGGCGGCCCTCGAGCTTTGGGGTCCGCAAGAGGCTGTGTGGACTCGCCGGCCCGCAGCTGGTCCAGTTGCTTCTGGAGCCGCTGCAGCTGCTGGAGCTGTAGGAGCTGTTGCCGGAAGCGCTTTTCCCGCTCTTCCCGCTTCTCCCGCCGGTGGCGGCGGGGGTGCTGGGGATGGGGGTGCTGGACTTCACGGCGCGCCATCGCCCCTCCGGGGACGCCCCCTGCCGCGGGACATCTCCAGCCGGGGCTTCCACTCGCTGGCGCTTTGCCTCGCCGGCGCTCCCGTGCATTCTATCTCCACGTCCTTGGGGCCACAGGCCTGGGGGCTGAGGAGCATCCTCCCCCCCCGATGCCCTCCAGCGAAGCAAGCACAGGCGAAGTCCCTGCATTTTCTCACCGTCCACTGCTGCGAGGAGGCGCTGAGAGGCTGCTATCAGCAAGTTCTGCTTGTGGGCTCGCCTGTCCTTACGCATGGCTGCTCACTCCAAGTGGTGCCCGCTGCCACGAGACTCAGAGGCTGCCTGCCAGGTGCGCCGGGTCCCGCTCACATCCGCTGTCCCAGGACGAATGGGGCCCAGGTGGCGCTCCAGCGGCTCACTGCCCGCCCACGCCCACGGCTGCCCTCACTGCTGATTGGCTGGGGCATACCGACCGTCCTTTCATTGGCCAGCACTGCCTGCCTATCCGGGATGCCAGACTCCTCTTGCTCTGGCCTTCTGGGGGCGAGGGGGATGGGAGAAGGGCGGTGAGCCATAGCGGAGGGGTGTGTGTGGGCGCGGAAGGACTGGGTCTCCAGAGTTCCACCAGAGTTGACTCAGGCTCCGGGCTGTCAGAAGCATTGTGTGCCCACTCTCACAGATTCGGGAGAGGAGAGAGGGAAGACAGGGACCCTCGGCCGGGTCCGCTACAAGCCCACACATGGAGAGCAGAAGACGCTGTATTCCTCCTCCTCATCCTAGAATCCGCTCGCCCAGGACGGCCTTTCTTCTCTGCTTCTCATCGCAGAGCACGTCCACACACATCCCGACGGCTTGGCAAGGAGAGAGACTCCCGGGTCCCCCAAGCCACATACCACTTAACAATGCACACCTGTGGACAACACACCCTCTCTTAGGGATGGTGGCGATTTGCCTTGCAGCTTTGCATGAAGCCGGGGTCCTTTCTCCCGGGGTATGGATATCGTTGTTGACATTCTGTTTCTCTCACTGTCTCCTCCCTCTCTCTCTCTCTCCCCAAGTCCTCTGTGTCTTCGTCTCTATCCCTTGTATGTATCTGTCCCTCTCTTTCTGCTCCCGTCTTGGAGTTTGTTTGTGTGTGTGTGCCTGTTTGGGCATTTTGATCGTTCTTTCCTGGGCTTCTCTTCGCATCCTCTGGGAATGTGCTTCTTGTTTCTCCCTGGGGCTCTTGTGTTTCCCTGGGCAGGCGTGGGTTCCCTGAAGGCTGTGGTGGTCCTTGCAGCCCGTGGGCCAGGAAGTGTTTTTTCGTGCTGGCTGGCTGGCAACTACCTGGCTGCCAGCCTTCCTTCCCAACCCAGTGGAATGAAAGTTGAGTGCCCCCACACGGGGGTCCCATGGACATTTGTTGCTTGGGTGATGTGCAGGAGTGTCACGTGGGAGCCCTCTTGCGGTACGGAGGATCAGGCCATCTCAGGGAACGGTGCCAAACCAGGGTTCAGGTCGCAGGAGACCAGTGCCTGGAGCCCAGGGTGCAGAGAGTTTTGGGAGCCGCCGCTTGTGGATCACAGCACCCTAGGGAGCTAAGTGCAGGAAAGAGTGCCGTCCCAAGTCCTGTGTTTACTGCGTTCCAGGCACCCTTCCTCTTTGCTGCCTGCCTTAAGCTTCCTTCTCCTCCCCAGCCTCCCTCCCACCTCCTCCATCCCTACCTCTATAGGAAGTCCATAGAGTCTTGCACCCTCCTTCTTTTCCATCTCCTCTCCGCCTCTCCCATTCTTCTGCTCACGGAGCAGGACTTGATGGGGGTGCGTGCCCACTTGGCACCTTGACCTCCACTTTATCGCCACGGGCTGCCAGGTGGCTGGAGCTAGCAGGAGGATATCTCCATGGTCAGGGAGGGGTTTCTGGTCAACGCAGGTGCCAGGGCCCCTCCAGCTCCCCTTTCCCCTCAGGATCATCCGCTCCTTTCCTCTCAGCTCAGGATCGTCTACCCAGAAGGAAAAGTGCCCTGCCAATCCTTCCCTTTCCACAGGGTCGGAACCTCTCTCCAGGACACAGGAGCAGGATGACGTGCAAACCTCGGGCCAATCAGTCAGGTGGGAGGGGAAGTGTGGCAAGGGTGTTGCCATCCAATTGCCAGGAAGAATTCAGGGCAATGGCGGTGGGCAGCAACCAGGTAACCAATGTGAGTTGAGCTTTGAGAGAAGAGAGAGAGAGAGAGAGAGAGAGAGAGAGCTGCAGGCGGATGAGGGGTTTTTGGAAGTGGGCAAGAGGTTGGTTCACGGCAGCTGTGTTTCGGGGTGGGTGGGGCAGGAAAATCACCGAAGGATCGGGACTGGGGGCACTGCAGGTCGGGGAAAGGAAGGGTGAGGGCGGGGAGGATTTCAGGGGCATTTGTGCGTGCAGCAGGAAGCGGCACGGAGGGGTATTTTGAACGGTCCCCCTGGCAGCTCAGTGCGGGACAGCTGTTCAGTGTGAGAGTGGTGGGGGCGGGGCGGAAGTGCCAGCTCTTTCCGTGAATTCCTTGGGTGGGCTCTCTGCAGGAGCGTCCTGCAAGCCGTGTGGTGTCCCAGGAAGTGTCCCCACCAGTTGGCAGGTGGGAGCGAGCACCTCCTGGGCTAGGTGCCCAGCCCTTGGGCGAGGCTGGATGCAGGCATGTTGGGGATGGCCCGCTCTGGGAGGCGGCAGCGGAAGCGTGCCAGGCGCGATGCCTTCCAAGGAAGGGTTGCGACTGCTGGGGCTTTCCCGCCTAAGCAGGTCTCTGCGCTGAGGTCAGTCACATTGTGTGTTTGATCCTCTTGTAGTCGCAGAGGGCTTTGGCCATGAGCGGAGCCGCCTTCTTGGAGGTGGTTTGCTGCGGCCCAGCAGGGCGGCCCTCGAGCTTTGGGGTCCGCAAGAGGCTGGTGTGGACTCGCCGGCCCGCAGCTGGTCCAGTTGCTTCTGGAGCCGCTGCAGCTGCTGCTGGAGCTGTAGGAGCTGTTGCCGGAAGCGCTTTTCCCGCTCTTCCCGCTTCTCCCGCCGGTGGCGGCGGGGGTGGGGGATGGGGGTGCTGGACTTCACGGCGCGCCATCGCCCCTCCGGGGACGCCCCCGCGGGGACATCTCCAGCCGGGGCTTCCACTCGCTGGCGCTTTGCCTCGCCGGCGCTCCCGGGCGTGCATTCATCCACGTCCTTGGGGCCACAGGCCTGGGGGCTGAGGAGCATCCTCCCCACCCCACGATGCCCTCCAGCGAAGCACAGGCGAAGTCCCTGCATTTTCTCACCGTCCACTGCTGCGAGGAGGCGCTGAGAGGCTGCTATCAGCAAGTTCTGCTTGTGGGCTCGCCTGTCCTTACGCATGGCTGCTCACTCCAAGTGGTGCCCGCTGCCACGAGACTCAGAGGCTGCCTGCCAGGTGCGCCGGGTCCCGCTCACATCCGCTGTCCCAGGACGAATGGGGCCCAGGTGGCGCTCCAGCGGCTCACTGCCCCCCGCCCACACGGCTGCCCTCACTGCTGATTGGCTGGGGCATACCGACCGTCCTTTCATTGGCCAGCACTGCCTGCCTATCCGGGATGCCAGACTCCTCTGCTCTGGCCTTCTGGGGGCGAGGGGGATGGGAGAAGGGCGGTGAGCCATAGCGGAGGGGTGTGTGTGGGCGCGGAAGGACTGGGTCTCCAGAGTTCCACCAGAGTTGACTCAGGCTCCGGGCTGTCAGAAGCATTGTGTGCCCACTCTCACAGATTCGGGGAGGAGAGAGGGAAGGGACCCTCGGCCGGTCCGCTACAAGCCCACACATGGAGGCAGAAGACGCTGTATTCCTCCTCCTCATCCTAGAATCCGCTCGCCCAGGACGGCCTTTCTTCTCTGCTTCTCATCGCAGAGCACGTCCACACACATCCCGACGGCTTGGCAAGGAGAGAGACTCCCGGGTCCCCCAAGCCACATACCACTTACAATGCACACCTGTGGACAACACAACCCTCCTCTCTTAGGGATGGCTGGCGATTTGCCTTGCAGCTTTGCATGAAGCCGGGGTCCTTTCTCCCGGGGTATGGTATCGTTGTTGACATTCTGTTTCTCTCACTGTCTCCTCCTCTCTCTCTCGCTCTCTCCCTCAAGTCCTCTGTGTCTTCGTCTCTATCCCTTGAGTATCTGTCCCTCTCTTTCTGCTCCCGTCTTGGAGTTTGTTTGTGTGTGTGTGCCTGTTTGGGCATTTTGATCGTTCTTTCCTGGGCTTCTCTTCGCATCCTCTGGGAATGTGCTTCTTGTTTTCTCCTGGGGCTCTTGTGTTCCCTGGGCAGGCGTGGGTTCCCTGAAGGCTGTGGTGGTCCTTGCAGCCGTGGGCAGGAGTGTTCTTTCGTGCTGGCTGGCTGGCAACTACCTGGCTGCCACCTTCCTTCCCAACCAGTGGAATGAAAGTTGAGTGGCCCCCACACGGGGGTCCCATGGACATTTGTTGCTTGGGTATGTGCAGGAGTGTCACGTGGGAGCCCTCTTGCGGGACGGAGGATCAGGCCATCTCAGGGAACGGTGCCAAACCAGGGTTCAGGTCGCAGGAGACCAGTGCCTGGAGCCCAGGGTGCAGAGAGTTTTGGGAGCTGCCGCTTGTGGATCACAGCACCCTAGGAAGCTAAGTGCAGGAAAGAGTGCCGTCCCAAGTCCTGTGTTTCTGAGTTCCAGGCACCCTTCCTCTTTGCTGTCTGCCTTAAGCTTCCTTCTCCTCCTCCAGCCTCCCTCCCACCCCCTCCTCCCTACCTCCATAGGAAGTCTGTAGAGTCTTGCCCCCTCCTTCTTTTCCATCTCTCCTCCGCCTCTCCATCTTCTGCTCACGGAGCAGGACTTGATGGGGGTGCGTGCCCATTGGCACCTTGACCTCCACTTTATCGCCACGGGCTGCCAGGTGGGCTGGAGCTAGCAGGAGGATACTCCATGGTCAGGGAGGGGTTCTGGTCACGCAGGTGCCAGGGCCCCTCCAGCTCCCCTTTCCCTCAGGATCATCCGTCCTTCCTCTCGCAGCTCAGGATCGTCTACCCAGAAGGAAAAGTGCCCTGCCAACCGGCTGTGACATTGGCCTCCCGTCGGCCATGGAGGGCGTTTCCCCGGAGGGCCGATGGCGTCGCCTGTAAGTACAGCAGTTGATCCCCTATAACCTAGCATCCCCCCGCCTGCCATCCCCCGCCCCCGCCGGCGCACCCCCCACCCCCCGGGGGTAGTGAGTTGGGGATTTTTTTAGAAGCGGGGGGGTTTTTTGGGGACGCGGGGAAAAAGCGCGTCTGGGAACAGCTCCCTTACAGCTCCTAAGCAGCAGTGCAGCGCCTTCAAGAAGCAACTGGACCAGCTGCTGGCCGGCCTGCGTCCACACCACCAGCCTCTTGCGGGACTCCAAAGTCTCGAGGGCCGCCTGCTGGGCCCGCAGCACACCCCCCGCCAAGAAGGCTGGCTCTTGCTCATGGCCAAAGCCTCTTCGCGACTACAAGAGATCAAACACACAATGTGACGACCTATCGCAGATGGACCCGATTGGCCTTGGGAACGGCCCCAGCTTAGTAGCAATCCCTTCCTTGGAAGGGCATCGCTCCTGGCATCTCTTCCGCTGCCTTCGCCGTCCTTCCCAGAGCGGGCCTATCCCAACATGCTGCATTTCCAGCTCGCCCACTGGGCTGGGCACTCTAGACCAGGAGGGGCGTCTCACTCCCACCTGCAACTTCTGGGGAACCCTTCCGGTGACACCCACACGGGCTTGCAGGACGCTTCCTGCGAGAGCCCACCCACGTTTAATTCATCTGGAAAGGCTGGCACTTCCGCCCCGCACCCACCACTCCACCCCACACTGACACAGCTGTACCGGCACCTCCGCGCTTGCCACCCCGGCGGGGACCCGGCTCCACAAAACAATTCCCCTCCCTCGTGCGCTTTTTCTGCTTTTTTTTGCCACGCACTCCAAAATTCGCTCCCTTGAATATTTTCCTCCGCCTACTCCTTTCTCCTTTTTCCCTTGATGCGGCAGGTTGCTCACCATGTCTCTGTTTTCCTTTTTTCTGGTGATTTGTTTCCTGCCCCTACTCCTTCTATTATTGTAAACCATCAGCTGTTTCTTTCGTGAACCAACTATTTGCCCACTTCCCAAAAACGACCCCTCATCTGCCTGCCAGCTCTCTTTCTCTCTCTCCTCTTCTCTTTCTTTCTCTCTTCTTCTCTCTCTCTCTTCTCTCTCTCTTTCTCTCAATTCAGTCTCTCTCACCCCCCTTTGGTTACCTGGTTGCTGCCCAGCCCGCCCACTTGCCCTGAAAATGTCTTTCCTGCAACTTGGATGGCAAAACAGCCCTGCCACACCTTGCACCCCCTCTCCACCTGACTGAATTGGCGGAGGTTTTGACGTCATTCTTTGCTCTTCCTGTGTTCTCTAGAGATGATGGTTCTGTACTCCTGTTGGAAAGGGTATTGGCTTTGTGCAGTGTGCACTTTTTCTCTGCTGGGTATGACTTGATCCTGAGCTGCGAGGAAACGGTGCGGTGGTATGCTCTCTGAGTGGTAAGGGTGGGTTGGGAAACTGGAGGGGTCTTCCTTTGGCTACTCTGCTGTTGACCAGATTATACCTCCTCCCTTTGATCCATTGTAGCTATTTTCTCTCTCGCCTAGCTCCAGCTCCCCTTTGGCAGCTAGTGGCCGACTAAAGTGGACCGTTAAAGGTGAAACACGTGGCGCACCGCCACCCCCCTCACACGTCCTGCTCCCGTGAGCAGCAGATGGGACCCCCCAGCAGGCCTGCGGCGGCGACCAAAGGACACGACAGGACCAACGGGGCAAGATGTAACGGCACCTTCCCCCTACTAGCACCGTGGGACTGGAGGGCGGTGAGGAGGGGAGCCTGGCCCGAGGCCCGGCCCGACAGTGAGGAGCCAAGCGAAGGCTTCACAGGCCAGACAGCAAACGAGCGCAAGCTGCTACCCCTGAACGCAGACCCACCGACCGAAAACAACAGTACCTTTGGCCGGCACCCCCTCTTCCCTCCCCTGCCCACTTAGCCTCCATAGGCGTGCTGTGATCCCCCCACAACGCAGGCCGGCTCCAAACCCACCTCGCTCGCACCACCTGGCCCTACAGGCACGGGTCCTCCTCCTGCGACCCCTGAACCCCTGGCTCTGCACCGTTCCACCGAGCTGGCTGATCCTCCGTACCCCAACGAGGGCTCCCACGTACACTCCTGGCACCCCATCGCCCCCCACGCACACCAACATGTCCATGGGACCCCACCGCTCTGAGGGCCCGGCCAACTCCAACCTTTACTTCCACCGGGTCCGGGAGGCACCAGCCTCTGCACGCCCAGTGTCCCCGTTGCCACGCCCCAGCCCAGCCCACGACCACACGAACCACTCCTGGTCCCCAGGGATGCAAGGACCACCACCGCCTTCAGGGAACCCTGCCCTCGCCCCAAGGAAACACAAGAGCCCCAGGGAGAACCAAGAAGCACATTCCAGAGCATGCCGAAGACGACGCCCAGGACCATACCCCTGCCAAAGAACGATTCAAAATGCCCCAACAGGCACCACACCACACAAACAAACTCCACGGCTCGGTAGCACGAGAAAGAAGACGGGACAGATACATACAAGGGCTAGAGCCGAAGACACAGAGACTTGATAGGAGAGATTGAGGAGAGAGATGGATGAGCGGGAGAGAGACCGTGAGAGAAACAGAATGTCAACAACTGATACCCATTATCCCGGAGCAAGGACCCCGGCTTCATGCAAAAGCTGCACGGCATTATCTGCTCAGCCATTCCCTCAGAGGGAAAGGTGTTTGTTGTCGACATGTGTGCATTGTGAAGTGTTATGTGGCTTGGGGGACCGGGCGGGTACTCTCTCTTTCGCCAAACCCGTAAGGATGTGTGTGGACGTGCTCTGCGATGACGGACCAGCCAGAGCACAGCCAGCCCAACGCGCACGTCCCTGCGCCCCAGCCCCCCGAGAGGTTCCTCTGCATCTCCGGCATCCCACGGGGAGGAATACAGCGTTTGCTTTCTTTTGCTCCTCAATTTTTTGTTGGGCTTTTGTAGCGGCCCTTGGTTTCCTTTGTATGTTTTTGGTCCCGTCTTCCCTCTCTCCTCTCGCCGTATTTTATTCTGTGAGGAGTGTGGCACACAATTGCTTTGACAGTCCGGACCGATTTCAATTCTTATTG
The DNA here is from genome assembly GCA_023101885.1 of Typhlomys cinereus. Lineage (NCBI taxonomy): Eukaryota > Metazoa > Chordata > Mammalia > Rodentia > Platacanthomyidae > Typhlomys > Typhlomys cinereus. Next base: position 1,958,901 of record JALPQD010000402.1, read on the forward strand.
TGTTGAACTCTTGGAGAACCTAGTCCTTCCTTGCACCCTTCACCTACACACCCTCTCGCTATGCTCAGTTCCTGCTTTTTTTGTTTTTTTTTCTTTTTTTTTTTTTTTTTTGTTTTTTTTTTTTTTCGTCTCTTCCTTTTTATCCCTCCTCGCCCCAAGAGTGCCAGAGCAGATGCGAGTTCTGGCAGTTCCCGTGTATATGGCAGGCTAGTGTCTTGTGCCAATTGGATTTTATAAGGCAGTTTGCTGTGTATTGTTCCCCATGGCATATCTGCAGTGGATGGTTTGGCATTGTCTATGTTGTGGCTGTTGTTTTGGCTTAGTTTGAGCCTTCTGGGGCGCTTACCTTTGGGCCACTTTCCTATTAGTCTCTGGGACAGCGTGGATTGTGTTAGTCGTGTGGACCCGGTTTGTGCTTACCCTGGCTAGGCTAGTCCTTCTTGATCTCGTGCTTCTGGCCATCCCACTATGGATTGTTGATGTCTTAGCCTTGCTTGTTTAAGGTACAGGGCTGATTGCCTCACGCAAGCACATATTTGCTGATGCATGTCCTTCTCAGCCGTGCCTTCATCTGCAGCAGTTGGACGTGAGGAAATGCAGGACTTCGCCTGTGTTCGCTGGAAGGCATCCTGGGGTGGGGCGATGCTTCCCAGCTCCCCAGGCCTGTGGCTCCCTACGGACGTGGAGGTAGGAAATGCACGCCGGGAGCTGCGGCGAGGCAACTGCGCCAGCGAGTGGAAGCCCTGGTCTGGACAGTCCCCGCTTGGCAGAGGTCGTCCCCGGAGGGACGATTTTGGCTGCGCCCTGAACTTCAGCGCCCCATAAACAGCACCCCGGCCGCCACCTGCGGGAGAAGTGGGAAAGAGCGGCGAAACACACATCGCTTGCCCCAACCAGCTCCTACAGCTCCAGCAGCAGTTGCTAGTCGATCCAGAAAGCAACTGGATCAGCTGCGGGCCGGCGGATGTCCCCACCAGCCTCTTGCGGACCAAAAGTTCGAGGGGACCCCCGCACCCTCTGCTGCCCGGTCCGCACGAGCAACACCCACCCCACCGCCCCAAGCAAGGCCTGACTCCCCCCCCCCCCCCCCCCCCCCCACCCCCCCCCCCCCCCCCCCCCCCCCCCCCCCCCCCCCCCCCCCCCCCCGCCCCCCCCCCCCCCCCCCCCCCCCCCCCCCCCCCCCCCCCCCCCCCCCCCCACCCCACCCCCCCTCCCCCCCCCCCCCCCCCCCCCCCCCCCCCCCCCCCCCCCCCCCCCCCCCCCCCCCCCACCCCCCCCCCCCCCCCCCCCCCCACCCCCCCCCCCCCCCCCCCCCCCCCCCACCCCCCCCCCCCCGTTTTTTTTTTTTTTTTTTTCTTTTCTTTTTTTTCCCTCCCCCCCCCCCCCCCCCCCCCCCCCTTTTTTTTTTTTTTTTTTTTTTTTTTTTTTTTTCCCCCCCCCCCCCCCCCCCTTGTTTTTTCTTTTTTTTCCCCCCCCCCCCCCCCACCCCCCCCCCCCCCCCCCCCCCCCCCCCCCCCCCCCCCCCCCCCCCCCCCCCCCCCCCCCCCCCCCCCCCCCCCCCCCCCCCCCCCCCCCCCCCCCCCCCCCCCCCCCCCCACCCCCTCCCCCCCCCCTTTTTTTTTTTTTTTTTTTTTTTTTCTTTTTTTTTTTTTTTTTTTTTTTTTTTTTTGTTTTTTTTTTTCCCTTTGCTCCGGATCCAAAGCCCTTCCGCTGAGTTACACAGGATCAAACACATCAATGTGACTGACCTCAGTGGTCCGAGACCTGTCTAAGCTGGGAAAGCCCCAGGGAGGCGGCAAAAAAACCTTCCTTTGGAAGGCACGCGCTGGTCGGCTTCCGCTGCCGCCTCCCAGATCGGCCATCCCAATTCCCCAACATGTCTTGCATCCAGCGTCGGCCCAATGGCTGGGCACTAGCCCATGGATGTGCCGCTCTCACCCTGTCCAACTGGTGTGGGGGTACACGTTCCTGGGACACTCCCACGGACTTGCATGGACGCTCCTGCAGAGAGGCCCACCCAATGATTTTCCATGGAAAGAGCTGTGGCCGTCGCCCCGCCCCCACCACTCTCACTTTTGAACAGCTTCCCCCGCACTGCGCTGCCATCCCGGGGACCGTTTTAAAAATTACCCCTCCCGTGGTCCGTCTTTCCTGCTTCACGCACCAAAGCCCCTGAATATCCTCCCCGCCCTAACCCTCCTTTCCCCCGACATGCTCAGTTGCCCCCTAGTGCCTCGTTCTCTTCGGTGACTTTTCTGCCCCACCCACCCGAAACATCTAGCTGCCGTGAACCAAACCTCTGCCCACTTCCAAAAGACCCCTCCCTCCGCCTGCAGCTGCTCTCTATCTCTCTCTCTCTTTCATCTACTCTCTCAAAGCCCTCAACCCTCACCATGCGTTCCAACCTGGCGCTTGCCCGCCCCCCCACCCCACCCCGCCCATTGCCCTGGAAATTCTTCCTTGGGCAATCTGGACGGCATAACACCACTTGCCCACACTTCCCCCTCGCACCTGATCTGATTGCGCGAGTTTGCAACCTATCCTGCTCTCATGTGTCAGGAGAGAGGTTCGACCCTTGGAAAGGGACGGATTTTGGCCGTTTGTGCACTTTCCTTCTGGTGTAGAGATGATCCTGCGAGCTGAGAGGGAAAGGGGCGGATGATCCTGAGGTGGAAACGTGAAGTTGGAGGGGCACCATCTGGCACCTTCGATGACCAGAAAACCCCCTCTGACCATGGAGGTATCTCCCTGCTATCTTCCAGCCCCCTGGCTAGCCCGTCGCGATAGGGTTGGGATCAAGGTGCCAGTGGGCACGCTACCCATCAATGTTCCGCTCTCGTGAGCAGAAGATGGGCGTAGCGGAGGAGGACATGGAACAGAAGGATGGGGGCCAAAGACTTCAACGGACTCCTATAGAGGTCGGGTTGGAAGGGGGTGGGATGGTGATGCTGGGGGCGGGTGACAGGAGCGAGATAGAAGACAGCTAAGGCAGACAACAAAGGCGGACGGGTGCTGGAACGCAGAATTAGAAAGAAATACACCAGGACTTGGGACCGGCACGTCTTTCCTTTATGCATTTTATTGCTTCTCTTCGGGTGCTTGTGATCCTGAACTTAAGTCTGTTGGCTAACAATTAACTCTCTGCATTCCTGTCCTCCATGGCTTACTGGTTCTCCTGTCTGACCTGAACCTTCTGTGTTTGTTGGCATCCGTTCCCTGCGATTTGGCTCTGATCCTTTTCTCGTATTTTTCCGCTACTTTTGACCGGGCTCCCACGTTGACCACCTCCCCTGCACCCCACTCGCCCCCTTTTTTGTTTTTTTTTTTTTTTGTTTTTTTTTTTTCTTTTTTTTTTTTTTTCCGAGCACTATCAAAGGCCTTGGTTGACCCTTCATGTGGGGCATTCAACTTTTCGATTCCATCTGGGTGGGAATGTAAGGCTTGGTCAGCCAAGTTATGTGCCAGCCCGCAAGCTGCAATGAAAGAACACTTTCCGGCTCACCGGTGCTTGCAAGGACACCCACATTGCTCTTCAGTGGATACCCACGCTGTCTTGACCAGGGTAATACCACATAGAGCTCCCAGGGAGAGAAACACGTAGAAGCATCATGCCCAAGAGGTATTGCGAAGAGAAGCTTCCTAGTGAAACGAACGATCAAAATGTTTCCTAATACAGTGGCTAAATCACACACTAAAACCAACTCCATGGACGGTGAGCATGATATGAGGAGGGATCAAGTACATACATAAGGTTTAATAGAGACGAATTTAGACACAGAGGCCTTGAGGAGAGAGTAGAGATGAGAGAGAGGGCGAGCAGAGACAGTCGCGAGAAACCAGGACTGTCAACAAACGACCTAACCCCATCACCCCCCGCGCGCAGGACAAAGGACCACCCGGCTTCATTGCAAACGCTCCGCAAGCGGAAAATACGGCCCAGCACATCCCTAAGAAGAGGAGGGTGTGTTGTCCCCAGGTGTGCATTCGTCCAGTGGCTATGTGCCGTTGCGCCCGAGCGCACCTGGGAGCGTCTCTCTACCTGCCCAGCCCCCATCGGGATCTCCCTACTGCCCCCCCCCCCCCTTTACTTTGTGTGGCTTGTATCTCTGCGATTGCGACGTCATGAGTACGAATTTAGGTATTTTTTAGGTTCTTCGTCTTCTTGGTGTTGATTTTTGCCTGGTTATTTCTAGGTTGAGGTAGGAGGAATACAGCGTCTTCGCCCCTTTAATGTGGGGCTTGTATGTGGGTATCTCGGCCGGAGTGGTTCTGTATTTCCTCATCTCTTCCTATCCCTGAATCTTGTGAGAGTGGGCACCCCAATGCCTTCGAACAGGCCCGGAACCTGAGTTCAACTCTGGTGGTGGAATTCTCTGGAGATCCCCAGTCCTTACCCGCCCACCACACACCCATCCTCGGATTTTTTCACCGCCCTTTCCCATGGCCCCTCGCCCCCAGAAGCCAGAGAGAGGAGTCTGGCTATCTTCGTGATAGGCAGCCAGTGCTGGCCAATGAAAGGGACGTGTAGGTTATGCCTACCTAGCAATCAGGCCCAGTGACGCCCCGGACCCCGCGCCGTTGTGGGCGGCCCCCCGGACACGGAGCCCCGCTGGGGCCGCACCCCTGAACGCCCCCAACCTCCGTCCCCTGGGACCAGGGCGTCCCGTGCCCCAGCCCGCCGGACCCCTGCCCGCTGCACCCTGGCAGGCCCGCCTCTGACCGTCTCCCCCCCGCTGCAGCGCGGCACCCCACCTTGGAACCCTCCCCGTGAGCTCTATGCGTTTAAGGACAGGCGCGCCCACAGCAGAAAATTGCTTGATAGCAGCTCTCAGCGCCCTCCTCGCAGCATGGGGACGGGTGTGAGCATATGCAGGGACTTCGCCTGTGCTTTCGCTGGAGGGCATCATTGGGGTGGTGTGGGAGGACTGCCTCCTCCATGCCCCCCGGCTGTCCGGTCCCCCACCCCCAAGGCACGTGGACCCCCCCCCCCCCCCGCGTAGACACTGCCCCACGCCCACGCCGCGCACCGACGGCCCCGCGCGCCGCACGCCCCGCGCCCCCACCCCCCCCCCCCACGACCCCCCCCCCCCCCGCCCCGCCACAGAGAGTGGAACAAAGCCCCACGCGCTGGCAGACCCTGCTCCCCCCGCCGGCTTCTGGTGTTGTGTCTGTTTCTTCGTTGTATTGGGGCGGTGGCGCCGACCCCGCAAGCTCCCCCACGCAACACCCCCATCCCCCCCTAGCCACACCCCCCGCCCCGCTACCGGTCGTTGGTAGATGCTTTTGGGAAGAGAGTGGAATTTGAAAACTGTCTGCTCGTTTGCTCTTCCCAACATGCTTTTCCTACAGATCCCAGCCCACCGCAGCTCAGACCGCGCTCCCTCCAGCACCACCTGGACCCAGCATGCCCGGCCCGCCGGCCGACCGTCCCCACAACCCAGTCTATTCGCGGACCCCCCCCAAAGCCTCGCTCAGGGCCCGCCCTCGCTGGGTCCCGCCGGCAAACCACCCGCCCCCAATGATGCGGCTCCGCTCATGGCCAAAGCTCCCTCCGCGGACAAGCGGATCAAACACACAACTTTGTGACTGACCTCCGCGCATGAGAACCTGCTAAAGCCGGAATAGCCCCAGGAGGCGCAACCCTTCCTTGCAGGCATCGCGGCTGGCACTCTTCTCGCTGCCGCCTCCCAGATCGGGCCTATCCCCACACATGTCTTGCATCCTTGTTTTCCAGCTCGCCCAAGGCTGCACTATGCCCTCGGAGGGTTGCCCGCTCCCACTGCCCAACTGGTGCGGGACACGTTCCTTTGTGGACACTCACACGGGACTTTGGCAGGGGAGCTCTGCAGCGAGCCCAACCAAGTGATTCATCGGATAATGAGCTGGCACGTCGCCCCGCCCCCAGCACTCTCACACTGAACAGCTCTCCCGCTGCTACTCCTGGGACCGTAAAAAATACCCCTCCCGTGCGCTTTCCTGCTGCACGCACCAAATGCCCCTAAATCCTCCCCCACCCTCACCCTTCCTTGCCCCGACATGCAGTTGCCCACCCAGTCCGTTCCTTTTCGGTGATTTTCTGCCACCCCCTCCCCCCCCACCCCCCGCAAACACACAGCTGCCCATGAACCCCCAACCTCTTGCCACTTTCTTCTATATTTAATTTGGGTTTACCCCTCCACTCACCGCCTACCTGCCCAGAGCTCATCCTCCTCCCCCCTCTCTCCCTCCCTCTCCTCAAAACGCTCAACACCTCACATTGCCCGTTACCCTGGGTGCTTCCCACCCGCGATTTGCCTGAATTCTTCCTGCACACTTGGACCGGCAAACACCCTTGCCACACCTTCACCCCCCACTCACCCAACGACCCTGATTGGCCGAGGTTCTGCACCTCATCCTGCTCTCCTGTGTCCTGTGAGAGATGTTTCCGACATTTGAAAAGGGAAGGATTGGAATGGGCACTTTTTCTCCTTCTTTGGTTAGATGATCCTGAGCTGAGAGGAAAGGTCCGATGATCCTGAGGGGAAAACGTGATTAGTTGGAGGTGGCATGGCACCTGCGTATGAACCAGGAAACCCCTCCCTTGACCATGAGTATCCTTCCGCTAGCTCCAGCCCCCGGGGCACCGTGGCTGATAGGGTGGAGTTTTGGCGATCGGTGGAGATCAAAGGTGCCAACGTGGACGGCATCCCCCATCAGTCCTGCCTCGTGAGGCAGAAGAGGGAGAGGCCGGAGGAGACATGGAAAACGTAATGGAGGGGCAATGGCAAGACTCAACGGTACGCTTTCCCAGAGGTCGGGTTGGAGGGGGTGGGAGGGTAGGCCCCCTGGGGACCGGCCGGCGAAGGCTGGAGAACGGAAAAGCCTTACCAGGCAGACAGCACAAACCGAGGCAAGGGACTGCAGGAACCGCACGCGAACCCGAAAACACCAGGGCCTTTGGACGGCACCTCCTTTACTCACTTTAGCTCCCCTGGGTGCTGTGATCCACAAGCGGTGGCTCCCCAACACTTTCTCTGCGTCCTGGCCTCAGCACTGGTCTCCTGCCGACCTGAAACCCTGGTTGGCCAACCGTCCCTGAGGATGGCCTGATCCTCCGTTACCGCCCGAGGGGCTCCCACGTTGACACTCCTGCACATCGCCCGAGGCAACAAATTTCCATGGGACCCCGTGTGGGTGGCACTAAACCTTTCATTCCACCTGCGCGGGGCGCCTTGGGAAGGCAAGGATGGCAGCCCCCAGATTAGTTGCCCAGCCCCAGCCCCAGCACGACACAGCCCAAGAAACACTTCCCTGCGCCACGGGGCTGACACCCCACGGACCAACCACCCACCAGCACTTCCAGGGAAAACCCACCCCGCCCCCTGCCCAGGCGAAAAATCACAATGAGCCAAAGGGAGAACCGGGAGAACACCAAGAGCACATTCCCAGAGGTATGCGAAGAGAAGCCCAGTAAAAAGAACGATCAAAATGTCTCAAACAGGAAAACACCACACAAAAAACCTCCAAGCCGGAGGCCCGGATAAGAGAGGTGACAGATAATACCAGGATATAGAGACGAAGGACCATCAGAGGGACTGAGGGATGGATGAGGAGTAGAGAGAAGCGGCGATTTTGATTCTCTGATTGGACAGTGAGTGAGAAACAGAAATGTCACCACCGATACCCATATCCCGGTCTGGAGAAAGGGGGACCCCGGCTTCATGCAAAGCTGCCAAGGCCCAAATTCCGCTCAGCCATCCCTAAGAGAAGGAGGGTTTTTGTTGTCCCACAGGTGTGCTATTGTTCAAGTTGGTTTAGGTGGCTTGGGTGGACCTGGGAGTCTTCTCCTTGCCACGCCATCGGTGATGTGGGGTTGGCGTACTCTTCGAGAGAAGCAGAGAGAAAGGCCGTCCTGGGTGATGCTTGGATTCTAGGATGAGGAGCGTGCCTACTAGCGTCTTCTGCCTCTCATGTGTGGGCTTGTAGTGGACCCTTTGCGCCCCGCGCCCCGGGTTCCCGTATTCCCCCCACCTCTACCCCTACCTACCGCATTTCTTGTGATGAGGTGGTTGCCTACACAATGCTTCTGACAGCCGGAACTGATAGGTCAACTCTGGTCGGATACTCTGGCGAACCCAGTCCCTCTCCCCCCGCCCCACCACCCCCACACCACCCCTCCCTATGCGCCTACCCGCCCTCTCTCCCCCCATGCCCATCGCCCCAGAAGCCAGGCGATGGATGTCTGCATCGTGATAGGCAGGCTCAGTGCTGGCCTAATGAAAAAAGGACTGGTAGGTTTTCTTGCCACAGCAAGCCCAGCTAGTGAGTGGCTAGCCGTTGTGTCGGCGGGGCATGTGAGCCGCTTGTCCGCCCCCCGCGCTGCCACCTGAGCCCCCATTCGTCCTGGGTGACAGCGGTTGTGATGCGGGATCCACTGGTTCCACCTGCGCCAGCGCAGACTCTCCTCGCGGTCCACGTCCACCCCCCGGCCCCTTTTTTTTTTGGTCTTTTATGCTGTGGCATCTCATTTTGGACCCCCCCGCTGAGCCACCCCTCCATGCGTCCCCCCACACACCGCGACAGGGCGCCCCCCACACCGCCCCGCCACCCAACCTTCCCCCTGATTAGCAGCCTCTCATCTGCCTCTCTCGCCGCATGTGCCGGTGTTTTGAGGAAAATGAAGGGACTTAGTCCCTGTGCTTCGTCGGAGGGATCTCTGGGGGGGGGAGGCTGCCTCTCAGCCCCAGGCTTTGTTGGCCCCAAGGATGCGTATGAGGTTAGGAATTGCTTTACGCCCGGGTTTCAAGCTGCCGGCGAGGCAATCGCGCCAGCGAGGGAAAGCTTCCAGGGCTGGATGATTGTCCCCGCGGCAGGGTAGGTTTGGCGTGCCCTTCTGTCGCCGGTAGGGGTCTGAGCGGCGCGCCCCGACAGCCCAGCACCCCCACTCCCCCCCCAGCACCCCCCGCGCACTACCCCCGGCGGGCGATGCCCGGGCACTCCCAAGAGCGTGGAAATGCGCTTGCCCCAACACGCTTCCTATCAGCTCACAGCAGCTTGGCATGCGGGGCTCCTCAAAGCAACTGGTATCCTACCCTTGCGGTGCCGTTTGCGATGTCCCAACACCAGTCTCTTGCGGACCCCAAAACAACCTAAGCTTTCGAGGTCCGCTCCTGCTGGGTCGCGGCAAACCCACCGCCAAGAAGGCGGGCTCCGCTCATGCCACAGCTCTCCTTGCTGGAGTACATAAGAGGATCATATACACACAATTGACTGCTCCTCAGCGGTCAGAGGACCTTGCCGGGTCTAAGCCGGGGAAAGCCCCAGGAGTGCGCAAACCTTCCTTGGAAGGCATGCTGCTCTGGCCACGCTTCGCTGCCTGCCTCCATGATTCGGGCCTATGCCCAAACATGTTCTGGCATCAGCGTCGTCCCACGGGTTCAATATGGGCTGTGTACTTAGCCCAGGGGGTGCCTCGTACCTCCATCTGCCCCCCCAACTGGTGGGGACCCGTTCCTGGGACACCACACGTGACCTGCCCACGCGCTCCCTGCCGAGAGCCACCCACCCAAGTGCCCATTCCCCCCCCCGCGACAAGACGCTGGCCACGTCGCCACCCCCCGCCCACCGCCCCCCCAGCACTCTCCAACCCCTGCCCTGAACAGCTCTCCCCGCTGCCCACCCCCGCCGGGGACCCGTTAATATCACCATACCCCCCTCTCCCTCCCTGACGCCCTTTCCCTGCCCCTGGCCACCCCCCGCACCATTATCTTGCCCCTGATCAATATCCCCACCTTTTCACCCTTCCTTTTCCCCGACATTGCTTCGTGCTCCCCCGTCCCGTTCCTTCTGTTGATTTGGATTTTTTTGCCTCCTCTCCACCCCGATTGAAACACAGCTGTCCTTATGAACCTAAGCTCTTCTTTGCCCCACTTCAAAATGATCCCCTCCATCCGCCTGCAGCGCTTCTCTCTCTCTCTCTCTCTCTCTCAAAGCTTCAATCACATTGTGTGACTGGGTTTGCTTCCACCCGCGATTGGGCCTCTGAATTCTTCCTGGCTATACTGGACGGCAACACCCTTGCACACTTTCCCCTCCCCCCCCCCCCCCCCCCATCCCAACTGACTGAACTGACTTTATTGGCCGAGGTTTTGCACCTCAGCCTGCTTCTTGTTTCCTGGAGAGAGGTTACGACCCCTTTGGACAGGGCAGGATTGGCAGTGCACTTTTCCTTCTGGGTAGATGACCAGATGACTCCTGAGATCGACCGACGAAAACCGGGTGCCGATCGCCTCCTGAGCGGGCAACCGTGATATTTCATGTTGTGAGTGTGGCTTTTTACTGGCACTTGCGTTATTTTGACCCAGAAACCCCCTCCCCTGACCCCATGGACGCGTCATCACCTCCCTGCCTACGCTCCACCGCCCTGGCCCAGCACAGTGCGACCGATAGGGTGGACGATTCACCAACGGTGCAACGTACGGCGCCAAGCACCCCCATCAAGTCCAGCATCCCTGCTGCAGAGCCAGACTGGGGCAGAGGCGGGAGGAGACACGGAAAAAGAAGGAGGGGGCATGACTCAAAACGGACCACTTTCCTTATAGATGTAGGGTTGGAGGGGGTGGGAGGGAGGGCTGGGGGTTGGAGGCTGGGACAGAGGAGAATGTAAGCTTAAAGGCAGCCAGCATACAGAGGAAGGGTGCTGGAACGCAGGAAATAAACAGGACTTTGGATCGGCATACTCTTTCCTGGACTAGCTCCCTTGTGGTGCTGTGATCCACACGCGGGTGTGCTCCCAAAAATCTATGCGTCCTGGCTCTCCAGGCACTGGTCCATGCGTCCCTGAACCCTGGTTTGGCCACCGTTCTCCTGAGATGGCTGATCCTCCGATTACCGCACGAGGGCCCACCGTGAACACTCCGCACCCCCTCGCTTCCGATGCATACCATAATGGGTCATGGGACCCCCGTCTTTGTGGGGGCACTCAACTTTCATTCCACTGGGTTGGGTAAGGAAGGCTGGCAGCCAGTTTAGTTTGCCAGCCAGCCCAGGCACGAAAGAACACTTCCTGGCCCCGGGCTGCTAAGGTACACCCACCACAGCCTTCGGGAACCCACGCTGCCCAGGGAAACACAAGAGGCCCAGGGAGAAAACACAGACAGCCCCACATTCCCCACGCGGAGAGAAGACAAGACAGGCCCAGCCTCAACAGACACAACCGATCCAAAAATGTCAAACAGGCTAACACACACACACAAAAAAACTCCAAGACGGGAGCCAGACACCAGCAAAGAGAGGACAGATACACTCACAGACATAGAGGAACGCACGCCCCAGAGCCCACCTTGCGGCGAGAGGAACGAGCAGAGACCCCCCGCAGAGGGAGACATGACGACCGACAGTGAGAGAAAACCAGCCATACTGTCCCCCAATACCCACACCGCCATATTACCATTTTTGTTTGTTTTTTTACCCCCTTTTTTTGTGGTCGATATAGGTTTACCTACGGCTTTCATGCAAAGAGGTTCACGGCATAATTTCGTCCAAGCCCTCTCTTATAGATGCTTGGAGGGTGTGTTGTCCTAAGGTGTGCATGTTCATTTTAGTTTGGTATGTGGCTTGGGACCTCTGGGTTAGTCTCTCTTCATTTGTCTCATATGCTTCATCGGTGTATTTTTGTTGTTTTTTTGTTGGTTATTCTCGTTACTTTTGTCGTATTGATTTGAAGCTTATGAGAAGAAAGGCCGTCCTGGTGAGTCGGATTCTAGTATGAGGAGGAGGAGGATATACATGGTTGCTTCTGCCCTCCATTGTGTGTTTGCCTTGTAGTGGACCCTGCCCGGGTTTCCTGTATTCCACTTCTCTATCCCGAATCTGTCGCGAGTTGTGGCACACAAGCTTCCTGACAGCCCGGCACCTGCAGTCAAACCTCTGGTGGAACTCTGGCAGGACCCCACGTCCTTCCCCCCCGCCCAACACCAACACCCCCCCCCCCTCCTATGGCTCACCCCGCCCTTCCCCTCTTCCTTTTTGCTCTTCTCTCGCCCCCAGAAGGCCAGTCGTATGTCAGTAGGTCGTATGGTTCATTCCCGGATTAGTGTCTTAGGCTTTTTAGTGTCGTGGCTTCATTATGAAAGGTATTCGGTTATTGTTGTTTTAGTGGTTTATTGTCTTCTACAGACCAATCATGCTATGTTTGATGGGTCATTGTCCTTTTTTTTGTTTTTGTTTGGGCGTGGCGCACGTCGAGCCTTGCCTTTGGGGCCCGCCACCTCTGTAGCCCCCCATTAGTCCTTGGGACAGCGGGTTTGTTTGAGCTTTTGGGACCTGGTGCAATCCGTGCAGGCATTATGTTACTTGATGTTCTTTTTCGTCGGTTACATGCGGTTGTCTGTGTTGCTCCAAATATGTGTGATTATTTTTTTTTTGTCGAGTACCCTATGCGTCACGGACAGTGCGCTGTTGCTTCTCACAAGCAGACCCACACTTCGCCCCCTCCCGCTAGACCCGCCTCCTCACGCGCCTTCCCTGCCCACACGCAGCTTGGGACTTGTTTACTTCATCGGTGGTGGGTTATTGTAGAATTATTGCATGTGGTACTCTTCGATATGTGATTTCTGTCTTTTTTTGTTTTTTTTTTGAGGGGTTATTATTCCTGGTGTTTGTTTTTTGGTGTGAGGATGTTCTCTCTCAGCCCACCATTGGCTTTTGTTGTTCGCTCGCCTTATTAGGTATATGTGGATTTGGTTTTTTTAGATTATGTTCTACTGCTTCCCTTTTTTGGTTGTTTTTTTTTAGCGCCGGCGAGTGCCAAAGCCCCCGCACCCCCCACCACGCGAGTAGGCAACGCCCCAGGCTGGATGCATGTCCACGCGGCAGGTGGTTGCGTCGCTGGAGGGTGCGATGGCTGCGCCCTGATAGCCAGCCCCCCCCTCCCTAGCACCTCCCGTCCGTCTACCGGCGTGTGGAGAGCGGGCGGAACAATGGTGAAGTAGCGTGAAAAAAGCGCTTGCTCTCCAATAACAGCTTCCTAAAGCTTCCAGCAGCCTGCTGTCATGCGGTATCCTCAGCAATGTGAACCATTCTGCGGGCCGGCGGTATGTTCCACACCTCAGTCTCTGCGGACCCACGCTCGTAGGGCGACCTTGCTGTGGTCGCGGGCAAACCCACCGCCAAGAGGCGGGCCTCCGCTCATGGCCACAAGCACCTCCGGAGTTACAAAGGATCAAACCACTACATATGTTGTATTATGACCTCAGCGAAGTAGATCCTTGCTTAGCCGTGGAAAGCCCAGGGAGTGCGTGAACCTCTTCCTTGGATATGCATGCGGCCGGCACGCTTCCGCTGCCGTCCTCTACAGATCGGGCCACCTCCAAATTCATGTCTTGCAATCCAGCGCGTGCCTCACGGGTGGGCTACAGCCCAGGCGGGTGTCCCGCTCCCACCTTGCCAAACTTCGTGGGGAAACGTTCCTTGGACACCACACGGACTGCCGGGATCGCTCTGGCAGTAGAGGCCCACCCCGTGATTCACGGAAAGAGCTGGCACGTCGCCCGCCCCAAGCTACTCTCACACTGAACAGCTCTCCCGCTGCCACCTCGGGACCGTTTTAAAAAATACCCCTCCCCGTGACGTCTTTTCCTTTTGCTGCCCCTTCGCCCAAACCCTGAATCCTTCCCCACCCCTACCTTCTTTTCCGCCGATCATTGCAGTGCCCCCATTCCCGTTCCTCGGTTGTGATTTTTTTTGCCCCTCCCTACCCGAGAAACACAGCATGCTCCTGAAATATCCACAACCCTCTTGCCCACCTTCCAAATAATTGACCCCCCCTCATCCGCCTGCCCAAGCCCGCCCCTCTCCTCTCTCTCTCTCTCTCTCAAAAGCCCTCACAACTCACATCGGTTACCCTCGGGTTGCCTTCCCCCCCCGCCTCATTTGCTTTTTTTTTTTCTGCATTCTTCCTGGCAAACTGGACAAGGTCAAACACTCTTTTGCCACACTTCCCACACTCCACCCACCTGCCCTGACTGGAACGACGGTCTTGGAACCTCCCATCCTGCTTATCTCCTGTGGTCCCCTGGAGAGACGACTCCGGTTTCCCGACCCTTGCGAAAGGGACAGGACTTGGCAACGGGCCGCCACCCCTTCCCTCTCCTTCTGGCGTAGCTGATCCCCTGAAGTGAGACGGCAAAGGTTACCCCGCGGCATTCACTGATCCTGACGGGGAATATCGTGAAGTTGGTAGTTTTGGCCCCCACTGGCACCCTGCCCCCACCCCCGCCATGACCAGCACAACCCCCTACCCCCCTGCACATGACCGGCCCCCTATTCCCTCACTGCTAGCTCCACGCCCCCTGGCCAATCCAGCCTGGCCGCCCCCCCCCCGATTTTTAGGTTGTGGAGTATCAATTTTGGTGCCATATTGTGGGTCACGCCCCTTTTTCATGTCGAAGTCCTTGCTCTGTGAGCACTGATCGATGTGGTGCCCACGGCAGGCGCCCGCAGGCGACACTGCGCAAAAGAAGGACCCAGAGGCGGCCAACGGACTCAAACCGGACCCCCCTCTCCTTATAGACGCGCTAGAGTTGGCACCGGGCCCCCCCCCCCCCCCCCCCCCCACCTGTGGCGCAGGCACCTGGTCTTGGGTATGGTTCTGGGACAGGAGGAGACGTGAAGCGTAATTAGGTCAATACAGTCAATAGTAGGAAAGTGGTGCCTGGATACTCGCAGAAGTGTAAATTAGAATAATTTAGAAAACACAGGATCTTGGGACGGCACTTTCCCTGCCACTCTCGCTCCCTCGCGGTGCCTGTGATACACAACACCCGCCGCCGTCGCCGCTCCCCACCAAACTCCCTCCTGCCCACCTCCATGCCTCCACGGGCCTGGTTCTCCTGCGACCCTGAACCCATGCGTTTGGACACCGCTTCCCCCTCGACGAGGCCGCGCATCTCCTCCGCTCCCGCCACCGACCGCGGCTCCACGTGCACAATCCCCCCCTGCACCATCCCACCCCCCCAGACGCCCCACCACCAATGCCATGCGGGCGCCCCCCCCCCATGTCGGGCGGCAACTCCAACTTTCATTCCACTGGGTTCGGCGAAGGAAGCGCTGGCAGCCACCCGTACTTTGCCGCCAGCCCCGCCCACCAGCACGAAACGCCAGAACACCTTCTTGGCCCCACCGGGCTGCACGGACCACCACAGCCCTTCCCCAGGGAACCACGCATTGCCAGTTGATAACAAAGGCCCCAGGAGAAATACAGAAGCACGATGCCCTAGAGTGATTGCGCTATGTAGCAAGCCAGTAAAGTAACGTATCAAAATTGTTCCAAACAGGCAATACACACTCACAAAAACACTCCAAGGACGGGCGAGCACGAGCGGGACAGAACATACAAGGAATAGAGACGAAGACACAGAGGACTTGAGGGGAGGAGAGATGAGGGAGAGAGAGGGGATGCGAGCAGTTTGAGAGAAACAGAATGTCAACATACGATACCCATACCCCGGGAAGAAAGGACCCCGGCTTCATGCAAATGCTGCAAGGCAACATCGCAGCCATCCCGTAAGAGAGGGAGTGGTGGTGTCCACAGGTGTGCTATTGTCACTTGGTATGTGTGCTGGGGACCCGGGAGTCTCTCTCCTTGCCAAGCCCTATCGTGGATTGTGTGTGGGCCTGTACTCTGCGATGAGAAGCACGAGGAAGAAAGGTCCTGTTCCGGTTGTGAGCGGATTCTAGGATGAGGGGAGGAATACAGCGTCTTTCTGACCCCATGTGTGGGCTTGTGTATGTGGATCCCGGGGCCGTCCGAGTGTCTTGTATTCCCACTCTCCTATCCCGACATCTGGAGAGTGGGCACACAATGTTTGACATCCAGGGGAACCTGATTCAATATCGGTGGTACTCTGGTGCGACCTCAGTCATTTCCCCGCCCACACTACTCACCCCTCCTATGGCCACCGCCCTTCTCCCATGCCCCTCGCCCCCATTGATAGGTCCAGTATGTCAGAGGATTTCGTCTGGCCATCCGGATAGGGCAGGCAGTGCTTGGCCAATGATAAGGACGGTTAGGTATGCCCACCCCCACCGCCCACCACCTCCCAGGAACGTCTCCGAGGGCAACGCCCGCCCCCCCCCCCCCCCCTGACTAGTGGGGGTGTGCGCAGTAGTGAGCTCGCTGGGGGCACCGTAGCCCCTCTTCTGTCCTGGGCTTCAGCGGGCTTTTTGAGCGGGATCTGGTTGCCACTGGCAGGCCATGCCTCTGGAGTCTCGTGTGCAGCTGGGGCATCTAACCACTTGGAGTGTAGCATCAGCGTTAAGGATCAGGCGCTGCCCCGCCCCACCAAGCCGAAAGTGGCTCGATAGCAGTCCTTCTTCAGCGCCATCCTCGCAGCCAAGTGGACGGTGAGGAAATTATATGATCATTGGATTCGCCTGTGCTTCGCTTGCGAGGTGTCATCCTGGGGTGGGTGCGTGTGGAGGATGCTCCTCAGCCCCAGGCTTTGTGGCCCTAAGGGCCGTTGGATGGTAGAATGCAACGCCCGGGTTGAGCGCGGCGTAGGCATAAGCGGGCCATGCTGAGTGGAAGGCCCAGTGGCTGGAGGAGATGTCCCTGGCATGGGGGTCGTCGCCGGAGGGGCGATTGTGCGCGCCCTGAAGGTCCAGCACCCCCATCCCTATGTCACTCCCGCCGCTATTATCCGGGGGATTAGTATGCTGGGAATAAGAGGCGGGGAATATAAGCGCTTGCCTCCCAACTAGCTCAGACAGCTCCAGTCAGTCAGCTGCAGCGGGTCTCCTCTAGCAACTGTGACCGCTGCTGGCCGGCGATCCCCCCGCTCCAAACCCACGTCTCTTGCCGGGAACCCACCCAAAGCCCTCCGCGGCCGCCCTGCTGCGGTCGCCGCACAACACCCCCACCGCCCCCCCAGAACCCCGGGGCTCCCCGCCACCTCATGGCCAACCCCACCAAGCCCCTCCCCCGCGCAGCCTCCACAAGATCTGATCAAAACACAAATTGGACTGACCTCAGCGCCAGAGACCCATGCCTAGCCGGTTGGAATAGCCCTCATGGATGTGCGCAACCTCTCCTTGGACACGCAGCAATCCCCGCCACGCCCTGGCCCGCTTCCGCTGCCGCCTTCCACGACGGGCATCCAACTGTCTGCATCCAGCGCGCCCAAGGCTGGGCACTATGCCCAGGCGGTTGCCTCCGCTCCCACCTGCCAATCCCCCTCCGGTCGGGGACCCACGTTCCTGGCGACACCACACGGACTTGCACGGACGCCTCCCGCCAGAGAGCCCCACCCAAAGTGCACTTCCACCCTCGGAAGCGCTGCGCCCGTCGCTGCCCCCCCCCGCCCCCCCCATCAACTCTCACACCCTGAACACAGATTCTCCCCGATGCCACCCCCCGGGCGAACCGTTAAATAACCCCCCCTCCCCCGTCGACCGCTTTCACCATGCCCATTCGCCACGGCCACCCACCCCCACAGTGCCCCTGAAATCCTCCCCACCTCACCTCTTCCCCTTTACCCCGACATGCTAGTGCCCATTCCCGTTCCTCGGTGATGTTTTCTTGCCCCTTACCACCCCGAAAACCCAGCTGCCATGATACAACCTCTTGCCCACTTCCAAAATGACGCCCCTCCATCCGCCTGCAGCGCTCTTCTCTCTCTCTCTCCTCTCATCAGCTCAACTCACATTGGTTACCTGGGTGCTTCCCACCCGCGGATTTTGCCCTGAATTCTTCCTGCAACTCTGGAGGCAACACCCTTGCCACACTTCCCCCTCCCATCTGACTGATTGGCGAGGTTTGCACCTCATCCTGCTCTCCTGTGTCCTGGAGAGAGGTTACGACCCTTGGATACGGGAAGGATTC
>JALPQD010000402.1:1979597-2002395 GCA_023101885.1 Typhlomys cinereus
GCTCACCTGGATTC
The DNA here is from genome assembly GCA_023101885.1 of Typhlomys cinereus. NCBI lineage: Eukaryota > Metazoa > Chordata > Mammalia > Rodentia > Platacanthomyidae > Typhlomys > Typhlomys cinereus. The sequence goes on from JALPQD010000402.1 coordinate 1,979,612, forward strand.
TCTACACACATTGTAAAAAGACATCAGGGGGGGGAAGCCCCGCTCAGACACGACCAGCACTTTTAAAATAAGGGTGCTGAGATCTTAGGGTAGGCTGTGCGGCAGTCACGTGGGAGTGAGATTCCACTTGACCCGACTAGGTAATAAACCCAGAGAGCAGCAGCACAGCACTGTGCAAAGGCTTTAACTAAGTGTCTTGTACCTACCAGTGGCCCTCATCCGTGCTTCAGAGCCCATTCATTGGAAGGTTTCACGCCCCTGAGCATATGGGATTGGGAAGGTGAATGTTTTCAGAAGCATGAAGAGCTATGGATGTAGTCAACTAGACAGGAATCCATGTGGATTGGGAGGTGCTTGATGGTAGAACATTTGTTTAATGTGCAAAAAGCCTGGGTTCCCCGCCCAGGCCCACAAACCAGCATAAACCAGGACTTACAGCAGGAAACAGAGGTGGGAGGCTGCGGGAGAAGGGAAGAAGGGAATGGATCAGGCATCGGGTCAGAGAGCATCTAGAATAGCCTTTATCTTCTAAACGCAATTTTATATGTAGCAGACAGGGGATTTAGAAGAAAAATCAAGAAGAAGAGGGCCAAATCTTTACAGGATTATGTGAAATGTATACAGTCCTGGCTAGCAAAGAAAAGGCAGGAGTGACATCTACTTGCTGGGTGGGACCAGAGATGGATGTCTCCAGGTAGCAGGGAAAACAGTCATGGGTGACACTTATTTGCGAAAAGGAAGGACAAATGAATGTATCAAAGCAGTGTTACTGGGTACTGTGAGATGTGCATAATCTGATCCATGTATTAACATATCTAATGTTTCAAAGGCACAGGGAAGAAAACCACGGGGGAGAAGTTGCGGGGAGCCTTGTCCAGTTCTGAGGAGAAGAAAAGCGATCTAAGAGCAGACAGGAGGCAACTCACTCCTAAGAGGAGGAATCCATCTGCCCTGTCTATCCAGGCAGGAGACAAATTCAAGCTCCGGAGGGAGGAATACAGCCTATAACAACTGGTCCATCTCAGATGCTAATGGGTCAAGGCACAGGTTCGTGCTAACAAGGCCCCACCCCTTCCGTAGACCAGCCAATGAAGCGGAAGGTCACAAAGGCCAAGGGGTTCCCTCCTATGAGGGGATTCACCCTCACAGCTGGCCGAACTGCTCTCCTTGCTGGTCTTGGGGAGACATCTTTGGCTATCATGTCAGGGGGGTTACGCGGGAGACTGAAGTCTCTGTGTGGGGTGGGGCCAGCGAGCAGCTGTGAGTGAATGGCATGAGGGAGGAAAGAGGAGGCCGCGCTCAGGGCTGAGTCCTGCATGGCACACGTGCATCCTGCTTACAGGTCCCGCTACGACCTTACTTCTTACCGAATGTTTGAACAATAAGCTCTACATCCTCATTTTGCCCTGAATACAGATAGAGTGTGTTTGATCCTCAAGAATAAGAAGTTAGGGTGTTTTGAGAAGGCCTCATTTGGCCCAATTCTATTTTTATCTAGTATTTTGTGTCCTATCATAACTTTTCTCCAGGTGGGTGTAGTGGGTCTTTTTAATTTCCTTTATCACAAGGGATCCATGAAATGAATGACTAACTTACGCAATGTGTTAATGAGTGACACCGATACACTTAATTCCTATAGCAGACTATAGTATTTTATTGGTGGTGACCCCCGCCTGAGCTTTGGGGTCCCGCAAGAGCGGGTGGTGGACGGGAGGCTCTCTAATCTCGGGATTGACCAGGATATCTTTCACGATCTCCGTCGCCTACTCGATCCTCCTGGCGGTGGGGGGGGGGGGGGGGGGGGGGGGGGGGGGGGAGCGGGGGCGGGGGGGGGGGGGGGGGCGGGGCGGGGGGGGGGGGGGGGGGGGGGGGAGGGGGGGGCGGGGGGGGGGGGGGGGGGGGGGGGGGGGGCGAGTGCGTGGGTGGTGAAAGGAGGTACCAGAGGGAATTAAATGGCTTCACTGGAGCCGCTGCAGCTGCTTGCGGAGGCTGGGGGGGTATAATCTGTTAGAAGGAGTGCCCCAGGAAGCGCGAGTTTTTTCCCCTCCTTTTCCCCGGCTCCCGCCGGGTGTCGGGGCGGGGGGGGTGCTGGGGAATGGGGGGTGCTGGCTTCACAGGCGCGCCATCGCCCCCTCACCGGGGAACGCCCCCTGCCACAGACGAGGCAACATCATCCAGCCGGGGCTATATCCACGCGCGGGCCCGCTTATGGCCTCGCAGCGCTCCCATATCCCGTCCCCGGGCGTGTGCATTCTACCTCCACGTCCTAGGGCCACAAGGCCCCGGGGGCCTGAGGTGGGTATCCCTCCCTCTCCCCCACCCCACACACCAACGATGCCCACTCCGGCGAGCATCAAGGGGACGAAGTGCCGGCCGGTGCACCAGATTTGCTCATTCTCCTCACAACACCGTCCACTGCATGGCGAGGAGGCGCTGAGAGAGCCCTGCTATCAGCAAAGTTCTGCTTTGTGGGCCCGCGCCTGTCCCCATTAAGCATGCCTGCTCACATCCAAGGGTGCCCGCCTGCCACGAGAATCAAGGGCCGGACTGGCCAGGTGGGGCGCCGGTCCCCGCTCAGACACAGGTCAATCCCGCGTGTCTCCCAGGACATGGGGCCCAGGGTTGTGCGCTCCAGCGGCCTCACTGCCCGCCCACAAGGAGCGGCTGCCCGTCACTGCAACTTGCTGATTGCTGGGGCATACCGACCGTACGGCGGTGGGGGGTGGGTGCATTGGCCAGCCACTGCCTGACTATCCGGGATGCCAGGACATCCTCTGCTCTGGCTTCCGGGGGGCGAGGGGGGATGGGATAGAGGGCGGTCGAGCCCATAGGGGCGGAGGGGTGGTGTGTGGGCTGCTGAAGAGTGGGTTCGCGCAGAGTTACCAAGGTGTCGGCGAGCAGAGTTAGAAAGCAGTCAGGCTCCGGCCTCAGACGCATTGTGTAGGCTCCACTCTCCACAGAATTCGGGAGAGGAGAAGGGAAGAAACAGGGACCCTCGGGGCCGGGTCCGCTACAAGCCCCACACAGGGTGGAGAGCAGAAGAACGCTGGTAAGTTTTCCTGGCCAGCCCCCATCCTATGGAAGTCGGGCCTCGCCCATGACTGCCTGGTTTTCTTCTCTTCTCTGCTTGTGTCTCATCGCAGGGATCACCTCAGGGGCACAGGCAGCTATCCCTAACGGCTATGGGGGCAAGGATAGGGGAGAACCCGCGGGTCCGCCCCAGGATCCAACATACTCCCAACTTAACAAGCCACACCCTGTGGTGGTACAACGGACAACAGGGGATCCTCTCGTTAGGGGATGTACTTGGCCGATAGGGGGAGTTGTCCCGGTTGGGGGGTGGCAGGGGGGGGGCTTTGCAGATGAAGCCGGGGATCGCTTCTGCGGGCGGGGACGGGAATGAGGGGTTAAAGAAGTGGGGGATAATCGTTGTTTTACGTTCGGGCTGTTTCTCGTCACTGTCGTCTCTTCCCTCTACTCTCTCTCTCTCCTCCTTCACCATGGCGAACAGTCCTCTGTGTATCTTCGTTCGCCTGCGACTAATCCCCGATGTTGAAATATACGGTCCCTCTCGTTCGTGTGCGACGCCGTCTGACTGTGGAGTTTGTTTGTGTGTTGGTGGTGCGCCTGTTTGGGGGCATTGTTGATCGTAAATGACTGGATAATCTGGGCTTCCCTTCGGCATCCCCTGGAAGTGCTTCCTGTTTCCTAATTTCATCCTCACCTGGGGCAAGTCTTGATGTTTTTCCAACTAGGGCGCGGAAGCTGATTGGGTTCGCCTAGAATGGCGGATGTGGGTGTGGGAGGGAATCCTTGCAGACCCGGTGGCCTAGGAACGTAGGAGGTAATTTATAAAGCTGTGGCGCTGGCTGGCGAGTTGTGCTGACAAACACCCAACCGGCTAACAGCGCCTCTATCCTGGCTTGAGCCACCTGGGGTGGGCCTATTCCCACCGCCGAGTGGAATGAAAAGTTGAGAGTGCCCCCAACAACGAGGGAGTAAGGCCCAATGGACATTAATAGGTGTTAGCTCAAATGGGGTGAACAGTCCGAGCGAGTGATCACGTAAGGAGAGACCCTCATGTGTGGGCGAGTACGGAGGAGGCAGAGCCATCACAGGGAACGGAGTGCCAAACCAGGGTTGCAGGGGGAGCGCAGGAGACCAGTGCCACCCTGAGAGCACAGGGGTGCAGAGGAGTTTTGGGGAGCCTGCCGCGTGATGATGATCAGCAAGCAAGCAACCCAGGGAGCATATGCAGGAGAGAAAGAGTGCCCGGCCCAAGTAGCCTGGGTTTAACCTGCGGTTCCATGCACCCTTCATTCTATGCTAGCTGTCCATGCCTTAAGCTTTGCCTTCTCCTCCTTCTCGCCCTCTACCAGCCTCGCCTCCAACGCCATCCTCCCTACCGCTATTAGAAGATCCGTAGAGTCTGGGCCCAATCCTTCTTATTCCATACTCTCATCCGCCTCGTCCCATCGTCTTGCTTCCTTCTGCTCACGGAGACTAGGACATGAATGGGGGTGCGTGCCCCTTGGCACCGGAAAAAAAAAGGAAATCTTGTGAACCGTATCCCACTTTATCGCCACGGGCTGCCAGGTGGCTGCGAGCTAGCAGAAGGTATCTTCCATAGGTCGAAGGAGGGTTATTTTTCTGGTCAACGACAGGTGCCAGCGGCCTACTCCAGCTCCCCCCTTTCCCGTTACGCCCCCTCAGATCGAAAATCACCGCTCCTTGGATTCCTTCCTCCAGCTACAGGAATCGGCCTACCCAAAGAGAAAACTGCCCCTGAAACCAATCCTTCCCTTTGCCCACAAGGGTCCGGAACCAAGTCTCACCAGGCCACAGGAGAGCGAGACTGCAAACCTAAAAGCCAATAGTTCCGGTGGGAGGGGGAAGTGGGGCAAGGGGTGTTGCCATCCCAATTGCCGGAGGAAAGAATTCAGTTCAATGGACGGGTGGGGCAATCAAGCCCAGTAACGAATGTGAGTTGAGCATCGGAGAAAGAAGGATAGGTAGAGAGAGAGACATAATCGAGAGAGAGTAGAAGAGAGCTAAACGTATCTATCTAGCGCTTCCGTGCCTGATGTATTTGGTCAGCATTTTTGTAGAAGTTAATTTCAAAGTTAGTGTTTCACTCAAGGCTGTGGTTTTTCTTTTTGGGTTGGTATGCAGTAAACTCCCTACGGGATCGGGGGGACCTTGGGGCCACTTCAAAGGTCACGGAAAAGATAATGTGGGTTAGTTTTCTTGCAGGTATTTCATTGTCCATTTGCGTGTGTCGTGCACTCAGTCACTCCGGCCAGGGTAGGGGGGTGTTTATTTGAACAGTGGCTGCCGTTCGTCATGCGCGGGGCGGTAGGAGCCGGATCGGGAGGGTCTCCCGCTGTCAGCAGTAATCGAGTCAGTGCGGGACCAGCTGTTGAGTCATGGAGGTGGGTTAGAAGGGTGGGTGGGGCGGGGGGCCTAAGTGCCCCAGCCCTCTGTCCCGTGGAATTCCTTGACGGGGGGTTGGTGCTCTATCTGGGGGGGGGGGGGGCGAATCAGAGCTGTACGCTGAGCAAGCCCGGTGTGGTGTCCCAAGGGGAAGGTTACGGTCCCCCAACCAGTTGGGCGTGGGGCAAGGAGCGGAGCACCCTCCCTGGGCTAGGTGCCAAGACCTTGGGGCTAAGGCTGGGAGCCGGCATGTGTGGGGGATGGCCCCGCTCTGGGAGGCGGCAGCCGATGCTGCCCAAGGCTCTGAGAGGTGCTTCAAGAAGGGGTGTGCCAGACTGCTGGGGCCAATTTCCCGGCTTAAGCAAGGTCCCGTCCTGCGCTGAGGGGTCAGGTCACATGTGTGGTTTTTGATCCTCTTGTAGTCGCGGAGGGCTTTGGCCATGAGCGGAAACCGCCTTTCTTTGCGAGGTGCGGTTTTGCTGCGGGCCACTCGAGCTTTGGGTCCGCAAGAGGCTGGGGTGGACTATCGCCGGACCAGCGCTCTGTTCCAAGATTATTGGGCCTTCTTGGAGCCGACTGCAGAAGAGCTGTGCTGCTGGAGCTGGTGAGGGGGGGAGGAAGGATGCAGAGAGAGGAATGATTGGTGGGGGGGGGGGGCCGGGGGGAAAAAAAAAAAAAAAAAAAAAAAAAGAGAAAAAAAAAAAAAGAGAAGGGGGGAAAAGGAAAAGAGGAAAAAAAGGGAAAAAGGGGAAAAGCCGAAAAAGGAAGAAAGAAGGCTTTAAATACATCCAGGGTCGGGAAAAGAGTAACGAACGGTTATACCCCGACTACGAAAAAAGAGTTCCAACCAGGGCGTTCTAAAAGGGTCCCGCCAGGAAGAATGAGGAAAACGGCGGGGGTGAGACGTAAGGACAGGGGATGTGAGATATAAAATAAAAAAAAAAAATAACTAAATGAGAAATCCATTGAGGGGGGGTCAACGGGGCGCGCCCAGTCGAACTCAGGGGCGGAGAAAGAGAGCGGGTACGCAGCCCGCGGGGGGGCCGCGGGGACAAATCAATCACAGCCGGGCGACTTCCCCTCAGCAGTGGCCCTCGGTTTCCGCAACCCCTACGCCGGCGGCTCCCGGCGTAAAAGGAAGAGAGCAGTACATAGAAGACAAGCATCAGTAGCAAAAATACCCACTTCCCTATGAAGAGGGAAAAAAAAAAAGAAGAAGAAAGGGAAAAAAGGGGAGAAAAGGAAAAAGAAAAAAAAAAAAAAAAAAAAAAAGAGAAAAAGGAAAAAGAGAAAAAGAAAAAAAAAAAAAAGAAAAAAAACGATTGTAAAAAAAAACCAAAAGGACCAAGAAAGAAAAGAAAAAAGAAAAAACGTGTGGAAAAAGGGACTGAGGGAGCATACGCGATCAGCGGCGGGGCACCCGGAGAGGGGGGGGGAAAAGGGAGGGAAAAAGGCGGCGGGGGAAGAGAGAAGCGTAGGCCGGGGGGGGGGGGGGAGGGGGGGGGGGGGGCTCGGGAGAAGGGGGGGGGGGGGGGGGGAGGGAGGGGGGGGGGAGAGGGGGGGGGAAGGGGGGGGAAAAGGGGGGGGAGGGGGGGGGGGGGGGGGGGGGGGGGAAGCTGGCGCGGGGGGCCGGCAGGGGAAAAAAAAGAAAAAAAAAACCAAAAAGACAAGGAAAAAAGAGAAAAAGGAAGAAGGAGAAAAAAAAAGGGGGGAAGGACGGCAGAAAAAGAGAGAAAGAAAAGGAGTAGCCACTAAAAAAAAAGGGGGGCAGGGAACGCCAAAGAAAAGAAGGGAATGACATTGTAGTCCTGGTTCGCAGGGAAAAGAGGAGAAGAAAGGAAGTAAAAATGGCGGTCGGGGGGGGGGGACACGGGAAAAAAAAAACACCCACGAATGAATGTGTAATCTCCGAGGGGGGGGGGGGGGGGTGGGGGGGGGAGAAAAAAAAAAAGAAAAAAAAAAGAAAATAATATCTACAAATGCAGGGGGGGAGGGGGGGGGGGGCGGAAAGGGAGGGGGGGGGGGGGGGGGGGGGGGGGGGAAAAAAAAAAGGGGGGGGGGGGGGGGGGGAAAAAAAAAAAAAAAAAAAAAAAAAAAAAAAGGGAAAAAAAACAAAAAGGGGGGGGGGAGAAAATACAAAGAAAAAGAAAGAAAAAAAAAAAAAAAAAAGAAAAAAAAAAAAAGGGGGGGGGTGGGGGGGGGAGAAAAAAAAGACAGGAGGGAAAATGAGGGGGGGGGGAGGGGGTGGAGAGGGGGGGGCGAGGGGGATGGGAGCGGACGGGGGGGGGGGAGGGGGGTATCGAAGAAGGGGGGGGGGGGAGGTAAATCGGTCGGATTGGGAGGGAAAAAAACAAAGGCAGAAGATGGGGTGGAATTCTAGGGGGGGGGGGGGGGGGGGGGGGGGGGGGGGGCGGGCCATGCGGGGGCGGGGGGAAGGGGAGCAACTTGCTGCAGGGGGGGGGGGGGGCGCGGGGCGTGGGGGGGCGGGGGGGTTGGGGGGGGGGGGGGGAGTCGCTGTACAAGGTGAGGGAAGGGGGGGGTGGGTTTAGAAAGTGGGATAAGATGCTAAAGTGGCTCAAATGAGGGGAGGAGAGAGAAGAGTAGCGACGCTGAGAGGCGTGCTAGCAGCCAAGGTTCTGCTAGGGGTGGGGCTCGGGCCTGTCCGATACTGCATGTCCTTACGCATGGCTGCTCACTCCAAGTGGTGCCCGCTGCCACGAGACTCAGAGGCTGCCTGCCAGGTGCGCCGGGTCCCGCTCACATCCGCTGTCCCAGGACGAATGGGGCCCAGGTGGCGCTCCAGCGGCTCACTGCCCCGCCCACACGGCTGCCCTCACTGCTGATTGGCTGGGGCATACCGACCGTCCTTTCATTGGCCAGCACTGCCTGCCTATCCGGGATGCCAGACTCCTCTGCTCTGGCCTTCTGGGGGCGAGGGGGATGGGAGAAGGGCGGTGAGCCATAGCGGAGGGGTGTGTGTGGGCGCGGAAGGACTGGGTCTCCAGAGTTCCACCAGAGTTGACTCAGGCTCCGGGCTGTCAGAAGCATTGTGTGCCCACTCTCACAGATTCGGGAGAGGAGAGAGGGAAGACAGGGACCCTCGGCCGGGTCCGCTACAAGCCCACACATGGAGAGCAGAAGACGCTGTATTCCTCCTCCTCATCCTAGAATCCGCTCGCCCAGGACGGCCTTTCTTCTCTGCTTCTCATCGCAGAGCACGTCCACACACATCCCGACGGCTTGGCAAGGAGAGAGACTCCCGGGTCCCCCAAGCCACATACCACTTAACAATGCACACCTGTGGACAACACACCCTCCTCTCTTAGGGATGGCTGGCGATTTGCCTTGCAGCTTTGCATGAAGCCGGGGTCCTTTCTCCCGGGGTATGGATATCGTTGTTGACATTCTGTTTCTCTCACTGTCTCTCCCTCTCTCTCTCTCTCCCTCAAGTCCTCTGTGTCTTCGTCTCTATCCCGTGTATGTATCTGTCCTCTCTTTCTGCTCCCGTCTTGGAGTTTGTTTGTGTGTGTGTGCCTGTTTGGGCATTTTGATCGTTCTTTCCTGGGCTTCTCTTCGCATCCTCTGGGAATGTGCTTCTTGTTTCTCCCTGGGGCTCTTGTGTTTCCCTGGGCAGGCGTGGGTTCCCTGAAGGCTGTGGTGGTCCTTGCAGCCCGTGGGCCAGGAAGTGTTCTTTCGTGCTGGCTGGCTGGCAACTACCTGGCTGCCAGCCTTCCTTCCCAACCCAGTGGAATGAAAGTTGAGTGCCCCCACACGGGGGTCCCATGGACATTTGTTGCTTGGGTGATGTGCAGGAGTGTCACGTGGGAGCCCTCTTGCGGTACGGAGGATCAGGCCATCTCAGGGAACGGTGCCAAACCAGGGTTCAGGTCGCAGGAGACCAGTGCCTGGAGCCCAGGGTGTAGAGAGTTTTGGGGAGCTAAGTGCAGGAAAGAGTGCCGTCCCAAGTCCTGTGTTTACTGCGTTCCAGGCACCCTTCCTCTTTGCTGTCTGCCTTAAGCTTCCTTCTCCTCCTGTCCTGCCTCCCCAGCCTCCCTCCCACCCCCTCCATCCCTACCTCTATAGGAAGTCCGTAGAGTCTTGCCCCCTCCTTCTTTTCCATCTCTCCTCCGCCTCTCCCATCTTCTGCTCACGGAGCAGGACTTGATGGGGGTGCGTGCCCACTTGGCACCTTGACCTCCACTTTATCGCCACGGGCTGCCAGGTGGCTGGAGCTAGCAGGAGGATATCTCCATGGTCAGGGAGGGGTTTCTGGTCAACGCAGGTGCCAGGGCCCCTCCAGCTCCCCCTTTCCCCTCAGGATCATCCGCTCCTTTCCTCTCAGCTCAGGATCGTCTACCCAGAAGGAAAAGTGCCCTGCCAATCCTTCCCTTTCCACAGGGTCGGAACCTCTCTCCAGGACACAGGAGAGCAGGATGACGTGCAAACCTCGGCCAATCAGTCAGGTGGGAGGGGGAAGTGTGGCAAGGGTGTTGCCATCCAATTGCCAGGAAGAATTCAGGGCAATGGCGGGTGGGCAGCAACCCAGGTAACCAATGTGAGTTGAGCTTTGAGAGAGAGAGAGAGAGAGAGAGAGAGAGAGAGAGAGAGAGAGAGAGAGAGAGAGAGAGAGAGAGAGAGCGGCTGCGGATGGAGGGGTCATTTTGGAAGTGGGCAAGAGGTTGGTTCACGGCAGCTGTGTTTCGGGGTGGGTGGGGCAGGAAAATCACCGAAGGATCGGGACTGGGGGCACTGCAGGTCGGGGAAAGGAAGGGTGAGGGCGGGGAGGATTTCAGGGGCATTTGTGCGTGCAGCAGGAACGCGGCACGGGGAGGGGTATTTTGAACGGTCCCCCGCTGGCAGCTCAGTGCGGGACAGCTGTTCAGTGTGAGAGTGGTGGGGGCGGGGCGGAAGTGCCAGCTCTTTCCGTGAATTCCTTGGGTGGGCTCTCTGCAGGAGCGTCCTGCAAGCCCGTGTGGTGTCCCAGGAAGGTGTCCCCACCAGTTGGCAGGTGGGAGCGAGCACCCTCCTGGGCTAGGTGCCCAGCCCTTGGGCGAGGCTGGATGCAGGCATGTTGGGGATGGCCCGCTCTGGGAGGCGGCAGCGGAAGCGTGCCAGGCGCGATGCCTTCCAAGGAAGGGTTGCGACTGCTGGGGCTTTCCCGGCTAAGCAGGTCTCTGCGCTGAGGTCAGTCACATTGTGTGTTTGATCCTCTTGTAGTCGCGGAGGGCTTTGGCCATGAGCGGAGCCGCCTTCTTGGAGGTGGGTTTGCTGCGGCCCAGCAGGGCGGCCCTCGAGCTTTGGGGTCCGCAAGAGGCTGGTGTGGACTCGCCGGCCCGCAGCTGGTCCAGTTGCTTCTGGAGCCGCTGCAGCTGCTGCTGGAGCTGTAGGAGCTGTTGCCGGAAGCGCTTTTCCCGCTCTTCCCGCTTCTCCCGCCGGTGCGGCGGGGCGGGGGGGGTGCTGGGGATGGGGGTGCTGGACTTCACGCGGCGCCATCGCCCCTCGGGCGCCCTGCCGCGGGCGTGCATTCTATCTCCACGTCCTTGGGGCCACAGGCCTGGGGGCTGAGGAGCATCCTCCCCACCCCACGATGCCCTCCAGCGAAGCACAGGCGAAGTCCCTGCATTTTCTCACCGTCCACTGCTGCGAGGAGGCGCTGAGAGGCTGCTATCAGCAAGTTCTGCTTGTGGGCTCGCCTGTCCTTACGCATGGCTGCTCACTCCAAGTGGTGCCCGCTGCCACGAGACTCAGAGGCTGCCTGCCAGGTGCGCCGGGTCCCGCTCACATCCGCTGTCCCAGGACGAATGGGGCCCAGGTGGCGCTCCAGCGGCTCACTGCCCCGACACGGCTGCCCTCACTGCTGATTGGCTGGGGCATACCGACCGTCCTTTCATTGGCCAGCACTGCCTGCCTATCCGGGATGCCAGACTCCTCTGCTCTGGCTGGGGGCGAGGGGGATGGGAGAAGGGCGGTGAGCCATAGCGGAGGGGTGTGTGTGGGCGCGGAAGGACTGGGTCTCCAGAGTTCCACCAGAGTTGACTCAGGCTCCGGGCTGTCAGAAGCATTGTGTGCCCACTCTCACAGATTCGGGAGAGGAGAGAGGGAAGACAGGGACCCTCGGCCGGGTCCGCTACAAGCCCACACATGGAGAGCAGAAGACGCTGTATTCCTCCTCCTCATCCTAGAATCCGCTCGCCCAGGACGGCCTTTCTTCTCTGCTTCTCATCGCAGAGCACGTCCACACACATCCCGACGGCTTGGCAAGGAGAGAGACTCCCGGGTCCCCCAAGCCACATACCACTTAACAATGCACACCTGTGGACAACACACCCTCCTCTCTTAGGGATGGCTGGCGATTTGCCTTGCAGCTTTGCATGAAGCCGGGGTCCTTTCTCCCGGGGTATGGATATCGTTGTTGACATTCTGTTTCTCTCACTGTCTCTCTCCCTCTCTCTCTCTCTCTCCCTCAAGTCCTCTGTGTCTTCGTCTCTATCCCTTGTATGTATCTGTCCCTCTCTTTCTGCTCCCGTCTTGGAGTTTGTTTGTGTGTGTGTGCCTGTTTGGGCATTTTGATCGTTCTTTCCTGGGCTTCTCTTCGCATCCTCTGGGAATGTGCTTCTTGTTTCTCCCTGGGGCTCTTGTGTTTCCCTGGGCAGGCGTGGGTTCCCTGAAGGCTGTGGTGGTCCTTGCAGCCCGTGGGCCAGGAAGTGCTGGCTGGCTGGCAACTACCTGGCTGCCAGCCTTCCTTCCCAACCCAGTGGAATGAAAGTTGAGTGCCCCCACACGGGAGTCCCATGGACATTTGTTGCTTGGGTGATGTGCAGGAGTGTCACGTGGGAGCCCTCTTGCGGTATGGAGGATCAGGCCATCTTAGGGAATGGTGCCAAACCAGGATCAGGTCGCAGGAGACCAGTGCCTGGAGCCCAGGGTGCAGAGAGTTTTGGGAGCCGCCGCTTGTGGATCACAGCACCCTAGGGAGCTAAGTGTAGGAAAGAGTGCCGTCCCAAGTCCTGTGTTTACTGCGTTCCAGGCACCCTTCCTCTTTGCTGTCTGCCTTAAGCTTCCTTCTCCTCCTGTCCTGCCTCCCCAGCCTCCCTCGACCCCCTCCATCCCTACCTCTATAGGAAGTCCGTAGAGTGTTGCCCCCTCCTTCTTTTCCATCTCTCCTCCGCCTCTCCCATCTTCTGCTCACGGAGCAGGACTTGATGGGGGTGCGTGCCCACTTGGCACCTTGACCTCCACTTTATCGCCACGGGCTGCCAGGTGGCTGGAGCTAGCAGGAGGATATCTCCATGGTCAGGGAGGGGTTTCTGGTCAACGCAGGTGCCAGGGCCCCTCCAGCTCCCCCTTTCCCCTCAGGATCATCCGCTCCTTTCCTTTCAGCTCAGGATCGTCTACCAGAAGGAAAAGTGCCCTGCCAATCCTTTCCCTTTCCACAGGGTCGAACCTCTCTCAGGACACAGGAGAGCAGGATGACGTGCAAACCTCGGCCAATCATTCAGGTGGGAGGGGGAATTGTGGCAAGGGTGTTGCCATCCAATTGCCAGGAAGAATTCAGGCATGGCGGTGGGCAGCAACCCAGGTAACCAATGTGAGTTGAGCTTTGGAGAGAAGAGAGAGAGGGAGAGAGAGAGAGAGAGAGAGCGCTGCAGGCGGATGGAGGGTCATTTTGGAAGTGGGCAGAGGTTGGTTCACAGGCAGCTGTGTTTCGGGGTGGGTGGGGCAGGAAAATCACCGAATGATCGGGACTGGGGGCACGGCAGGTCGGGGAAAGGAAGGGTGAGGGCGGGAGGATTTCAGGGGAATTTGTGCGTGCGCAGGAAGAAGCGGCACGGGGAGGGGTATTTGAACTGGTCCCCCGCTGGCAGCTCAGTGCGGGACAGCTGTTCAGTGTGAGAGTGGTGGGGGCGGGGCGGAAGTGCCTTCTCTTTCCGTGAATTCCTTGGGTGGGCTCTCTGCAGGAGCGTCCTGCAAGCCCGTGTGGTGTCCCAGGAAGGTGTCCCACCAGTTGGCAGGTGGGAGCGAGCACCCTCCTGGGCTAGGTGCCCAGCCCTTGGGCGAGGCTGGATGCAGGCATGTTGGGGATGGCCCGCTCTGGGAGGCGGCAGCGGAAGCGTGCCAGGCGCGATGCCTTCCAAGGAAGGGTTGCGACTGCTGGGGCTTTCCCGGCTAAGCAGGTCTCTGCGCTGAGGTCAGTCACATTGTGTGTTTGATCCTCTTGTAGTCGCGGAGGGCTTTGGCCATGAGCGGAGCCGCCTTCTTGGAGGTGGGTTTGCTGCGGCCCAGCAGGGCGGCCCTCGAGCTTTGGGGTCCGCAAGAGGCTGGTGTGGACTCGCCGGCCCGCAGCTGGTCCAGTTGCTTCTGGAGCCGCTGCAGCTGCTGCTGGAGCTGTAGGAGCTGTTGCCGGAAGCGCTTTTCCCGCTCTTCCCGCTTCTCCGCCGGTGGCGGCGGGGGTGCTGGGGATGGGGGTGCTGGACTTCACGGCGCGCCATCGCCCCTCCGGGGACGCCCCCTGCCGCGGGCGTGCATTCTATCTCCACGTCCTTGGGGCCACAGGCCTGGGGGCTGAGGAGCATCCTCCCCACCCCACGATGCCCTCCAGCGAAGCACAGGCGAAGTCCCTGCATTTTCTCACCGTCCACTGCTGCGAGGAGGCGCTGAGAGGCTGCTATCAGCAAGTTCTGCTTGTGGGCTCGCCTGTCCTTACGCATGGCTGCTCACTCCAAGTGGTGCCCGCTGCCACGAGACTCAGAGGCTGCCTGCCAGGTGCGCCGGGTCCCGCTCACATCCGCTGTCCCAGGACGAATGGGGCCCAGGTGGCGCCTCCAGCGGCTCACTGCCCGCACACACGGCTGCCCTCACTGCTGATTGGCTGGGGCATACCGACCGTCCTTTCATTGGCCAGCACTGCCTGCCTATCCGGGATGCCAGACTCCTCTGCTCTGGCCTTCTGGGGCGAGGGGGATGGGAGAAGGGCGGTGAGCCATAGCGGAGGGGTGTGTGTGGGCGCGGAAGGACTGGGTCTCCAGAGTTCCACCAGAGTTGACTCAGGCTCCGGCTGTCAGAAGCATTGTGTGCCCACTCTCACAGATTCGGGAGAGGAGAGAGGGAAGACAGGGACCCTACGGCCGGGTCCGCTACAAGCCCACACATGGAGAGCAGAAGACGCTGTATTCCTCCTCCTCATCCTAGAATCCGCTCGCCCAGGACGGCCTTTCTTCTCTGCTTCTCATCGCAGAGCACGTCCACACACATCCCGACGGCTTGGCAAGGAGAGAGACTCCCGGGTCCCCCAAGCCACATACCACTTAACAATGCACACCTGTGGACAACACACCTCCTCTCTTAGGGATGGCTGGCGATTTGCCTTGCAGCTTTGCATGAAGCCGGGGTCCTTTCTCCCGGGGTATGGGTATCGTTGTTGACATTTGCTTTCTCTCACTGTCGCTCTCCCTCTCTCTCTCTCTCTCTCCCTCATGTCCTCTGTGTCTTCGTCTCTATCCCTTGTGTGTATCTGTCCCTCTCTTTCTGCTCCCGTCTTGGGGTTGTTTGTGTGTGTTTGCCTGTTTGGGCATTTTGATCGTTCTTTCCTGGTCTTCTCTTCGCATCCTCTGGGAAAGTGCTTCTTGTTTTCTCCTTGGGGCTCTTGTGTTTCCCTGGGCAGGCGTGGGTTCCCTGAAGGCTGTGGTGGTCCTTGCAGCCCGTGGGCCAGGAAGTGTTCTTTCGTGCTGGCTGGCTGGCAACTACCTGGCTGCCAGCCTTCCTTCCCAACCCAGTGGAATGAAAGTTGAGTGCCCCCACACGGGGGTCCCATGGACATTTGTTGCTTGGGTGATGTGCAGGAGTGTCACGTGGGAGCCCTCTTGCGGTACGGAGGATCAGGCCATCTCAGGGAACGGTGCCAAACCAGGGTTCAGGTCGCAGGAGACCAGTGCCTGGAGCCCAGGGTGCAGAGAGTTTTGGGAGCCGCCGCTTGTGGATCACAGCACCCTAGGGAGCTAAGTGCAGGAAAGAGTGCCGTCCCAAGTCCTGTGTTTACTGCGTTCCAGGCACCCTTCCTCTTTGCTGTCTGCCTTAAGCTTCCTTCTCCTCCTGCCCTGCCTCCCCAGCCTCCCTCCCACCCCCTCCATCCCTACCTCTATAGGAAGTCCGTAGAGTCTTGCCCCCTCCTTCTTTTCCATCTCTCCTCCGCCTCTCCCATCTTCTGCTCACGGAGCAGGACTTGATGGGGGTGCGTGCCCACTTGGCACCTTGACCTCCACTTTATCGCCACGGGCTGCCAGGTGGCTGGAGCTAGCAGGAGGATATCTCCATGGTCAGGGAGGGGTTTCTGGTCAACGCAGGTGCCAGGGCCCCTCCAGCTCCCCCTTTCCCCTCAGGATCATCCGCTCCTTTCCTCTCAGCTCAGGATCGTCTACCCAGAAGGAAAAGTGCCCTGCCAATCCTTCCCTTTCCACAGGGTCGGAACCTCTCTCCAGGACACAGGAGAGCAGGATGACGTGCAAACCTCGGCCAATCAGTCAGGTGGAGGGGGAAGTGTGGCAAGGGTGTTGCCATCCAATTGCCAGGAAGAATTCAGGGCAATGGCGGGTGGGCAGCAACCCAGGTAACCAATGTGAGTTGAGCTTTGAGAGAAAGAGAGAGAGAGAGAGAGAGAGAGAAAGAGAGAGAGAGAGAGCTGCAGGCGGATGGAGGGGTCATTTTGGAAGTGGGCAAGAGGTTGGTTCACGGCAGCTGTGTTTCGGGGTGGGTGGGGCAGGAAAATCACCGAAGGATCGGGACTGGGGGCACTGCAGGTCGGGGAAAGGAAGGGTGAGGGCGGGGAGGATTTCAGGGGCATTTGTGCGTGCAGCAGGAACGCGGCACGGGGAGGGGTATTTTGAACGGTCCCCCGCTGGCAGCTCAGTGCGGGACAGCTGTTCAGTGTGAGAGTGGTGGGGGCGGGGCGGAAGTGCCAGCTCTTTCCGTGAATTCCTTGGGTGGGCTCTCTGCAGGAGCGTCCTGCAAGCCCGTGTGGTGTCCCAGGAAGGTGTCCCCACCAGTTGGCAGGTGGGAGCGAGCACCCTCCTGGGCTAGGTGCCCAGCCCTTGGGCGAGGCTGGATGCAGGCATGTTGGGGATGGCCCGCTCTGGGAGGCGGCAGCGGAAGCGTGCCAGGCGCGATGCCTTCCAAGGAAGGGTTGCGACTGCTGGGGCTTTCCCGGCTAAGCAGGTCTCTGCGCTGAGGTCAGTCACATTGTGTGTTTGATCCTCTTGTAGTCGCGGAGGGCTTTGGCCATGAGCGGAGCCGCCTTCTTGGAGGTGGGTTTGCTGCGGCCCAGCAGGGCGGCCCTCGAGCTTTGGGTCCGCAAGAGGCTGGTGTGGACTCGCCGGCCCGCAGCTGGTCCAGTTGCTTCTGGAGCCGCTGCAGCTGCTGCTGGAGCTGTAGGAGCTGTTGCCGGAAGCGCTTTTCCCGCTCTTCCCGCTTCTCCCGCCGGTGGCGGCGGGGGTGCTGGGGATGGGGGTGCTGGACTTCACGGCGCGCCATCGCCCCTCCGGGGACGCCCCCTGCCGCGGGGACATCTCCAGCCGGGGCTTCCACTCGCTGGCGCTTTGCCTCGCCGGCGCTCCCGGGCGTGCATTCTATCTCCACGTCCTTGGGGCCACAGGCCTGGGGGCTGAGGAGCATCCTCCCCACCCCACGATGCCCTCCAGCGAAGCACAGGCGAAGTCCCTGCATTTTCTCACCGTCCACTGCTGCGAGGAGGCGCTGAGAGGCTGCTATCAGCAAGTTCTGCTTGTGGGCTCGCCTGTCCTTACGCATGGCTGCTCACTCCAAGTGGTGCCCGCTGCCACGAGACTCAGAGGCTGCCTGCCAGGTGCGCCGGGTCCCGCTCACATCCGCTGTCCCAGGACGAATGGGGCCCAGGTGGCGCTCCAGCGGCTCACTGCCCCGCCCACACGGCTGCCCTCACTGCTGATTGGCTGGGGCATACCGACCGTCCTTTCATTGGCCAGCACTGCCTGCCTATCCGGGATGCCAGACTCCTCTGCTCTGGCCTTCTGGGGGCGAGGGGGATGGGAGAAGGGCGGTGAGCCATAGCGGAGGGGTGTGTGTGGGCGCGGAAGGACTGGGTCTCCAGAGTTCCACCAGAGTTGACTCAGGCTCCGGGCTGTCAGAAGCATTGTGTGCCCACTCTCACAGATTCGGGAGAGGAGAGAGGGAAGACAGGGACCCTCGGCCGGGTCCGCTACAAGCCCACACATGGAGAGCAGAAGACGCTGTATTCCTCCTCCTCATCCTAGAATCCGCTCGCCCAGGACGGCCTTTCTTCTCTGCTTCTCATCGCAGAGCACGTCCACACACATCCCGACGGCTTGGCAAGGAGAGAGACTCCCGGGTCCCCCAAGCCACATACCACTTAACAATGCACACCTGTGGACAACACACCCTCCTCTCTTAGGGATGGCTGGCGATTTGCCTTGCAGCTTTGCATGAAGCCGGGGTCCTTTCTCCCGGGGTATGGATATCGTTGTTGACATTCTGTTTCTCTCACTGTCTCTCTCCCTCTCTCTCTCTCTCTCCCTCAAGTCCTCTGTGTCTTCGTCTCTATCCCTTGTATGTATCTGTCCCTCTCTTTCTGCTCCCGTCTTGGAGTTTGTTTGTGTGTGTGTGCCTGTTTGGGCATTTTGATCGTTCTTTCCTGGGCTTCTCTTCGCATCCTCTGGGAATGTGCTTCTTGTTTACCCTGGGGCTTTTGTGTTTCCCTGGGCAGGCGTGGGTTCCCTGAAGGCTGTGGTGGTCCTTGCAGCCCGTGGGCCAGGAAGTGTTCTTTCGTGCTGGCTGGCTGGCAACTACCTGGCTGCCAGCCTTCCTTCCCAACCCAGTGGAATGAAAGTTGAGTGCCCCCACACGGGGGTCCCATGGACATTTGTTGCTTGGGTGATGTGCAGGAGTGTCACGTGGGAGCCCTCTTGCGGTACGGAGGATCAGGCCATCTCAGGGAACGGTGCCAAACCAGGGTTCAGGTCGCAGGAGACCAGTGCCTGGAGCCCAGGGTGCAGAGAGTTTTGGGAGCCGCCGCTTGTGGATCACAGCACCCTAGGGAGCTAAGTGCAGGAAAGAGTGCCGTCCCAAGTCCTGTGTTTACTGCGTTCCAGGCACCCTTCCTCTTTGCTGTCTGCCTTAAGCTTCCTTCTCCTCCTGTCCCTGCCTCCCCAGCCTCCCTCCCACCCCCTCCATCCCTACCTCTATAGGAAGTCCGTAGAGTCTTGCCCCCTCCTTCTTTTCCATCTCTCCTCCGCCTCTCCCATCTTCTGCTCACGGAGCAGGACTTGATGGGGGTGCGTGCCCACTTGGCACCTTGACCTCCACTTTATCGCCACGGGCTGCCAGGTGGCTGGAGCTAGCAGGAGGATATCTCCATGGTCAGGGAGGGGTTTCTGATCAACGCAGGTGCCAGGGCCCCTCCAGCTCCCCCTTTCCCCTCAGGATCATCCGCTCCTTTCCTCTCAGCTCAGGATCGTCTACCCAGAAGGAAAAGTGCCCTACCAATTCTTCCCTTTCCACAGGGTCGGAACCTCTCCCCAGGACACAGGAGAGCAGGATGACGTGCAAACCTCGGCCAATCAGTCAGGTGGGAGGGGGAAGTGTGGCAAGGGTGTTCCATCAATTGCCAGGAAGAATCAGGGCAATGGCGGGTGGCAGCAACCCAGGAAACCAATGTGAGTTGCGATTTGAGAGAAAGAGAGAGAGAGAGAGAGAGAGAGAGAGAGGAGAGAGAGAGAAAGAGAGAGAAGAGAGAGAGAGAGCGCTGCAGGCGGATGAGGGGTCATTTGGAAGTGGGCAAGAGGTTGGTTCACGGCAGCTGTGTTTCGGGGTGGGTGGGGCAGGAAATCACCCGAAGGATCGGGACTGGGGGGCACTGCAGGTCGGCGGAAAGGAGGAAAGGAAGGTGAGGGCCCTGGCGGATTCAGGGGCATTTGTGCGTGCAGCAGGAACGCGGCACGGGAGGGGGCTTTTCGAACGGCCCCCGCTGGCAGCTCATTGCGGGACAGCTGTTCAGGGGTGAGAGTTGGTGGGGGCGGGGCGGACGTGCCAGCTTTTCCGGAATTTCCTTGGGTGGGCTCTCTGCAGGGCGTCCTGCAGCCTTGTGTTGTCCCAGGGACGGTGTCCCCACCAGTTGGCAGGTGGGAGCGAGCACCCTCCTGGGCTAGGTGCCCAGCCCTTGGGCGAGGCTGGATGCAGGCATGTTGGGGATGGCCCGCTCTGGGAGGCGGCAGCGGAAGCGTGCCAGGCGCGATGCCTTCCAAGGAAGGGTTGCGACTGCTGGGGCTTTCCCGGCTAAGCAGGTCTCTGCGCTGAGGTCAGTCACATTGTGTGTTTGATCCTCTTGTAGTCGCGAGGGCTTTGGCCATGAGCGGAGCCGCCTTCTTGGAGGTGGGTTTGCTGCGGCCCAGCAGGGCGGCCCTCGAGCTTTGGGGTCCGCAAGAGGCTGGTGTGGACTCGCCGGCCCGCAGCTGGTCCAGTTGCTTCTGGAGCCGCTGCAGCTGCTGCTGGAGCTGTAGGAGCTGTTGCCGGAAGCGCTTTTCCCGCTCTTCCCGCTTCTCCCGCCGGTGGCGGCGGGGGTGCTGGGGATGGGGGTGCTGGACTTCACGGCGCGCCATCGCCCCTCCGGGGACGCCCCCCTCCGCGGGCGGCGTGCATTCTATCTCCACGTCCTTGGGGCCACAGGCCTGGGGGCTGAGGAGCATCCTCCCCACCCACGATGCCCTCCAGCGAAGCACAGGCGAAGTCCCTGCATTTTCTCACCGTCCACTGCTGCGAGGAGGCGCTGAGAGGCTGCTATCAGCAAGTTCTGCTTGTGGGCTCGCCTGTCCTTACGCATGGCTGCTCACTCCAAGTGGTGCCCGCTGCCACGAGACTCAGAGGCTGCCTGCCAGGTGCGCCGGGTCCCGCTCACATCCGCTGTCCCAGGACGAATGGGCCCAGGTGGCGCTCCAGCGGCTCACTGCCCCGCCCACACGGCTGCCCTCACTGCTGATTGGCTGGGGCATACCGACCGTCCTTTCATTGGCCAGCACTGCCTGCCTATCCGGGATGCCAGACTCCTCTGCTCTGGCCTTCTGGGGGCGAGGGGGATGGGAGAAGGGCGGTGAGCCATAGCGGAGGGGTGTGTGTGGGCGCGGAAGGGACTGGGTCTCCAGAGTTCCACCAGAGTTGACTCAGGCTCCGGGCTGTCAGAAGCATGTGTGCCCACTCTCACAGATTCGGGAGAGGATGAGAGGGTAAGGAACAGGGACCCTCGAGCCGGGTCCCCGCTAGCAGCCCCCACACATGGAGAGCATGAGACGCTGTACTATTCCTCCGTCCATTCCTAGAATCCGCACTCGCCCAGGACGGGCCTTCTTCTCTGCTTCTCATCGCAGAGCACGTTCACACACATCCCAGAACGCTTGGGGCAAGGGAGAGAGACTCCCGGGTCCCCCAAGCCACATACCACTTAACAATGCACACCTGTTGACGACAACACACCCTCCTCTCTTAGGGTATGGCTTGGCGATTTGCCTTGCAGCTTTGCATAAGCCGGGGTCCTTTCTCCGGGGTATGGATATCGTTGTTGACATTCCTGGTTTCTCTCTCTCACTGTCTCTCTCCCTCTCTCTCCTCTCTCTCCCTCAAGTCCTCTGTGTCTTCGTTCTATCCCTTGTATGTATCTGTCCCTCTCTTTCTGCCCGTCTTGGAGTTTGTTTGTGTGTGTGTGCCTGTTTGGGCATTTTGATCGTTCTTTCCTGGGCTTCTCTTCGCATCCTCTGGGAATGTGCTTCTTGTTTCTCCCTGGGGCTCTTGTGTTTCCCTGGGCAGGCGTGGGTTCCCTGAAGGCTGTGGTGGTCCTTGCAGCCCGTGGGCCAGGAAGTGTTCTTTCGTGCTGGCTGGCTGGCAACTACCTGGCTGCCAGCCTTCCTTCCCAACCCAGTGGAATGAAAGTTGAGTGCCCCCACACGGGGGTCCCATGGACATTTGTTGCTTGGGTGATGTGCAGGAGTGTCACGTGGGAGCCCTCTTGCGGTACGGAGGATCAGGCCATCTCAGGGAACGGTGCCAAACCAGGGTTCAGGTCGCAGGAGACCAGTGCCTGGAGCCCAGGGTGCAGAGAGTTTTGGGAGCCGCCGCTTGTGGATCACAGCACCCTAGGGAGCTAAGTGCAGGAAAGAGTGCCGTCCCAAGTCCTGTGTTTACTGCGTTCCAGGCACCCTTCCTCTTTGCTGTCTGCCTTAAGCTTCCTTCTCCTCCTGTCCTGCCTCCCCAGCCTCCCTCCCACCTCCTTCATCCCTACCTTCTATAGGAAGTCCGTAGAGTTCTTGCCCCATCCTTCTTTCCATCTCTCCTCCCGCCTCTCCATCTTCTGCTCACGAGCAGGACTTGATGGGGGTGCGTGCCCACTTGGCACCTTGACCCTCCACTTTATCGCCACGGCTTGCCAGGTGGCTGGAGCTAGCAGGAGGATATCTACCATGTTCAGGGGAGGGTAGGTTTCTGGTCAACGCAGGTGCCAGGGGCCCCTCCAGTCCCCCCTTTCCCCTCAGGATCATCCGCTCCTTTCCTCTCAGCCATCGATCGTCTACCCAGAAGGAAAAGTGCACTTCCAATTCCTTCCCTTTCCCCACAGGGTCGGCGAATCTCTCCCAGGGCCACAAGGAGAGCAGGATGACGTGCAAACCTCGGCCAATCAGTCAGGTGGGAGGGGGAAGTGTGGCAAGGGTGTTGCCATCCAATTGCCAGGAAGAATTCAGGGCAATGGCGGGTGGGCAGCAACCCAGGTAACCAATGTGAGTTGAGCTTTGAGAGAGAGAGAGAGAGAGAGAGAGAGAGAGGAGAGAGAGGAGAGAGGAGAGAGCTGCAGGCGGATGGAGGGGTCATTTTGGAAGTGGGCAAGAGGTTGGTTCACGGCAGCTGTGTTTCGGGGTGGGTGGGGCAGGAAAATCACGAAGGATCGGGACTGGGGGCACTGCAGGTCGGGGAAAGGAAGGGTGAGGGCGGGGAGGATTTCAGGGGCATTTGTGCGTGCAGCAGGAGGAAGCGGCACGGGAGGGGTATTTTGAACGGTCCCCGCTGGCAGCTCAGTGCGGGACAGCTGTTCAGTGTGAGAGTGGTGGGGGCGGGGCGGAAGTGCCAGCTCTTTCCGTGAATTCCTTGGGTGGGCTCTCTGCAGGAGCGTCCTGCAAGCCCGTGTGGTGTCCCAGGAAGGTGTCCCCACCAGTTGGCAGGTGGGAGCGAGCACCCTCCTGGGCTAGGTGCCCAGCCCTTGGGCGAGGCTGGATGCAGGCATGTTGGGGAAGCCCGCTCTGGAGCGGCAGCGGAAGCGTGCCAGGCGC
>JALPQD010000403.1:0-17837 GCA_023101885.1 Typhlomys cinereus
TGAGAGAGGTTTGGCTGGTCTGGTTCCAGATAATTAATGTAGGGCCTTTGGTTTCCTGAATTATGGTTTGCTGTTGTTTTCAGTTTTACTTTTCCTGCACTACCCTTGGCTCCATCCTGATTGGTAATGGAGGTCACCTCCTAACCAAACAGAAAAGATTGTTTAAATGAAGGTCTTAATATAAGAGGAGACTCAAAGGTAGATGGAAGAATAAGAGTAGGACTTAGCAGTGAAGAAGGAGGGTCAGTGTCCCACTTGTACGATGGTTACATCTGTCTGCTGGTCTTATATCCTCCCTGATTGTTGAGATCAAACTTGTGTTGCAAATGACCAAGAAGGGAATGAGAGTGAGCTGCACCAGATGTCTCCTTATTTACATGCAATACTTAACCATGGCCTATTGTCTCTACTGAAATGTGTTCCTCTATCTCCTTTTCGGGGGGGGGACCCTCCTTCCCTGTCCTTCTATTTATAAACCTTTGTGCTTACAGTAAGTATTACAGAGATTTATCATTGAACATGTCATTAAGACGGTTTGGTACTAGGATCCACCTATTAGGGAGTACACATGGTGTCTAATTTTCTGTGTCTGGGATACTTCACTTAATATAATTTTTTCTAATTCCATCCATTTCCTGGCAAATTTCATTAAGTCATCTTTTTTGGTGGCTGAGTAGCATTCCATTGTATAAATGTAGCAGTTTTCCTTATCCACTCATCAACTGTTGGGTATTTGGGTTAATTCCATGACTTTGCTATTGTAATTAGTGCTATAATGAACATTGTTGTATTTGTGTCACTGTAGTGAATTTCTGCATTATGGGGGACTGATTATTCCCAGAAGTGGTATAGTAGGGTCATATGGCATTTCAATCTTTAACTTTTATAGAAATTGCCAAACTAATCGCCAAGGTGGTTGTATAAGCCTGCATTCCACTATCAATGTATGAGAATTCCCTTTTCTCCACATCCTCACCAGCATTTGGTGTTGTTTATATTGTGTATTTTGCCATCCTGACCAGAGTGAGATGATATCTCAGGATAGATTTGATTTGCATTTTCCTGATGGCTAGAGATGAGGAAGATTTTTTTAAAAATTTATTAGACATTTCAATTTTGTCCCTGGGAAACCTTCTTTTGCGTTCTGAGGCCCATTTCTTAATTAGCCCATTTTTCTACTTGGTATTTAGTTTTTTTGGTTCTTTGAATACTCTATCAGATACACGGTTAGTGAAAATTTTCCCCATTCTGTGGATTGTATTTGCTGGGTTTACAATCTCTTTATCTAAACAGAAGCTCTTTAATTTCATAAAATCCCATTTGTTGATTGATGGTTCTAGTGCCTGTGCCATTGGGTTTCTGTTTAGGAAGTGTTGTCCTAGCTAATCAGCTTGAGGGATTTCCTTACCCTTTCAACTAGATTTTTGTAAGGTCTGGCCTAACATTAAGGTCCTTGTTCCATTTGTAATTAACTTTAGTGCATGGCAACAAGTGTGTGTCCAGATTTAATCTTAATGCTGTGGATATACAATTTTACCAGCACCATTTGTTTAAGATGCTATTCTTTTTCCATTGAATTTTTTGGGCACTTTTGTCAAAAAACAAATGGCTATAATTGTGAGGGCTTATATCTGGGTCTTCAACCTTTATCCATGATCTATGTGTATATTTTGGAGCCAGCAGTAGGCTTTTTTTTTATGGATTTGTAATCTAGATTAAGGTTTGTTACAGTGATAACTCCAGCAGTGTTTTTGTTACTCAGGACTGTTTTTCCTCTCCTAGTCCTTTTGTGCTTCCCTATGAATTTTGAGATTGTTTCATCAATTTCTTTAAAGTAATTCTTGGGTATTTTGATTGGTCTAACATTGAATCTGTATATTGCTTTTTAGGATGGTCATTTTTATGACATTTATTCTGCCGATTCAGGAGCATGAGATGTTTTTCCACCTTCTGGTGTCTTCTATAATTTCCTTCTTTAGCTTTTTAAATTTTTCATTGTAAAGGTCTCTCACTTCCTTGGTTAGGTTTATACCAAGTTATTTCATTTTTTTAGGGGCTATAGTAAATGTGATTGTTTCTCTTAGGGGTTTTTCATTTCTTTAATCCTTGGCATATAGGAAGGGCACCGATTTTCACATGTTTATTTTGTAACCTGCCACTCTGCTGAACTTTTGTATTAGTTCCAGGAATTTCCTGGTAGATTTTTTCAGATCACTCAGGTATAGGATCATAGGATCATGTCATCTTCAAATAGAGATAGGTTGACTTCTTCTTTGCTGGCTTGAATCCCTTTTATCTACTTCTCTTGTCTTAAGGCACTAGCTAAGACTTCAAATACAATATTGAGTAGAAGTGGTGAGAGGGGATAGCCTTGTCTAGTTCCTGATCAAAGCAGGAATTCTTCAATTTTTCCCCATTGAGTATAATCCTTACTGTTGGCTTGTTGTATACAGCTTTCATTACATTGATAAAGTTCCTCCCATTCCAACTGTCTCTAAAGTTTTGATCATAAAAGGATGTTGGAACTTATCAAAAGATTTTTCTGGGGCTGGAGAGGTGGCTCAGGGGTTAAGCCTCCGCCTTGCAGGTGGAAGGTCCTGAGTTCGATCCCAGATCCCACGTATAGACAGGCGGAAGCGGGGGCGGCCTGCGCTTCTGGTCCTGGTAGGGCGGAGCCTGTGAATCCCGGGGCAGAAGGAGGTGGAGGCGTCCATGGTGGTTCGCGAATTCGTCCGTGGTTCTACACACACACACACACACACACACACACACACACACACAGACACACACACGCGCGTGCACATACACACGTACATGCACACAATTGAATAAATAATAATAATAAAAAAATTAAAAGAAAGATTTTTCTGTATCTACCTAAAGTACTATAAAATCTTGGATTTTGGATTGTATTATATGCTGGTTTACATTTATTAATTCGCATATATTGAACCAACCTTGTGTGTATCTTTATTAGGTTCTGGGATTAGTTTGATTTAGCTTCATAAAAAGAATTTGGAAGTGTTCCTTCCTTTGCAATTTTATGGAACAGTTCAATGAGTAGTGGTGTTAGTTTTTCTTTAAATATTTGGTAGAATTTTGTGCTGAACTCATCTGATACAGGATAATTTTTGGTGGGAAGGGTAGAGGTTTCTTCATCAATTTCCTAATTTTTATAGGACTAAGGAATTCAAACCTTCCTGATTCAATTAGGTAAATTGTGCTTACTCAAGAATTCATCCATTTCGTGTTATCAAATTTCATGGAGTATAAGTTTTTGAAATATGACCGTATAATTCTCTGAATTTCTTGTGTATCAGTAGTGATAACTCCATTTTCATTTCTAATTTTGTAAATTTGGGTGTTCTCTTGATTTTGGTTAATTTAGCTAGAGGTGTATTGATATTGATTTCTTTGTATAGTTTTCCTTATCTCAATTTCAGATATTTTTCCCCTGATTTTGCTAATCTCCTCTCTATTACTGCTTTTGGGATTGGACTGCTCTTGTGTCTCTAAAGCTTTAAGCTGCATTGTTATTTGTTTGTGATTTTCTATTTTTTTGATATTGGCATTAAGAGGTATAAACTTACTTTTCAGAACAGTTTTTTTGTGTCCCAGATTTTGATATGTTGTATTTTCATTATTGTTCATTTCTAGGATATCTTGAATTTTCTTTGAATTCTTCCTGAATCCCATTCTAAATCAGCATCACAGTGTTTAGTTTCCAAGAGTAAGTGTATTTTCTGTTGTTTGTTGCTTTGTGAATGTCAAGTTTTAGACCGTGTTGTTCTACTGGATACAGGCTATAATTTCAACTTTTCTGTACATGTGTAGATGTGTTTTGTAGCCCAATATGTTGTCTATTTTGCACAAAGTTCCATGGGCTGATGAGAAGAGTTAAGTTCATTTTAGTAAGAGTTTGGTTTAATACTAATGTGTCTCTCTTGAGTTTTTGGTCTTTTGATCTATCCCATGCTGAGAGTGTGATATTAAATTCCCCAAGTATTATTGTTTTGGGATTGATTTCTTGTTTTAGACATTGTATTGCTTGCTTAATGAATGTGAAGGAGCCTCTATTAGATGTGAACATGTTCATTTTTGTGAAGTCTTCATGTGAATTGTTCATGTTACTAAAATGTAATATCCTTCTTTGTCTCTTACAATTTTCTTTGGCTGGAAGTCCACTTTGTCAGACAGCATAATTGCTACCTTGCTTGTTTCCTGGTACCATTAGCTTAAAGAATTTTCAACCACCCTTTTTCTTTTAGACTATGAAGATCTATTGTGATGAGACTTGTTTCTTGAAGCCAGAAAATGGATGGATTTTGATTTCTAATTCATGTTTGTAACCTTTGTCTTTTGATTGGTGAGTTAATTCCATTGACATTTAATGTTATAATGGAGAAATTACTTTTAATTCCTGACATTTTTTTGTGTTTAGTGACTTCCATAAGTGTATTCTGTAGCTTAGGTTACAGTGGTATTATGTATTCCTTCTCTCTCCCTGGATATACTTGTTCATTTCGTTCAAGCTTGCGTATCTTTCTAGCATTTCTTTGAAGAACTGGTTGGTGTTTCATGTAAGCCTTCAACTTGTCTGTAAGGTGTAAATTTTCTTTCAGCACTGATCTTGACTGATAGCTTTGCTGGGTATATTAGCCCTGGATTGACATTGTGCTCATGTCAATACTTTGAAATATGTCTCTCCAAGCTCTTCTTCTGGCATTTACTGTTTCCACTGGAAAAGTCATTTGTTATTTTAATAGGTAACCTTTAAAAAACACTTTTTTTTCTGTTGAAGCATATTCTCTTTGTTTTCTATGTGTAGTGCCTTGCCTATTACTTGTCACAGCAAGTTTCTATTCTGTTCATTTGGGTTTGGGGTGCAGAATGCCTTTGTATTTGGATGGGCCTGTATTTCTTTAGATGTAGAATGTTTACTTAATGATAATTTGAAATATTTTCATGGGGTGTGGTATT
Source organism: Typhlomys cinereus (assembly GCA_023101885.1). Taxonomy (NCBI): domain Eukaryota; kingdom Metazoa; phylum Chordata; class Mammalia; order Rodentia; family Platacanthomyidae; genus Typhlomys; species Typhlomys cinereus. Next base: position 4,981 of record JALPQD010000403.1, read on the forward strand.
TTGGGATTCTTATCCTGGTATTTGATGAATGCCATGTCAGGCTTGTTCAGATGTCCCATAACTCATGAATATTCCTCTCAAGTATCTTGTTGACCTTAACAACCTCTTTGATTGAACTGGTTACTTCTTCCACTTTGTCTTCAAGATCTGATATTCTATTTCTCCTTCATTATTTCTGCTGAAAAGACTGTCTGTTGAGTTTCTGGGTTTAAGACAGCCAGTCTTGTAGTTCAGCTTAAACTCTGTTTGAGATTGTTTTAACTGCTCTATGCCTATTTTTGTTTCTTCAACTGCTTTTCTCATCTCCTCCAAGGCCTGTTGTGTTCCTATTCAAAGTGGTTGATGCAGATATTTAACTCCTTCAGGATTTTCTCATTCATTGTTTTGATCATAGTAAGGATCAGGCTTTGACATTCATTATCTTGGGTATGGCTTTCTGTGAGTTTGATCTGGTTGGATTCCATCATATGGAATTCATTCTTTAGGTATAAGAGTTGTTGCCTTGGTTTTTGGTTCACATGTATTTGAGTTGTGACCTGGGCATTTTCGTTTTATCTCTTAAGAACTTCTTTTGTTTCTGTGTGATTTTGGCTGGAACTGAATTAGATATTATTACTACACTTGAGCAGTTATTGTTAGCGTTTCTCTGGGAGTTGGGTATACTTGCCTGGTATTGGTGTTATTTCCTAGATGAGGCTATTGAAGTGTTAGTACATCAATTAAGTTGGATGCATTAGATAGGGATTGAAGATTAGTATGTAGTACACTTTTTAGCTTTACTTCCTTGGTGACGTGAGGGTGAATGGTATAGTCTCTGAAGTTACATCAGTTTTTGGGTGGCTATATGGAATGTTAAGCTACAGTGAATAATAATTGAGAGAATGAAATGGTGAAAATTGTTTAATTATCTTAGAGCTGGGTATGAAGATTCTATCCCATGTGATGAGATGATTTTAGAAGTTCTCAGATGAATGTTGTTGGTCTGTAGCCTTTGCTTGGGTTTTCACTGCACTGTGTTGAATTTTGAAGAGCAGAAAATCTGCCCCAGTCTGGTTTTGGGGCACAAGGGCAGAGTGGCTAGTGTGGAGTACAGAAAAGCTGGAAATTGGGGCATGCCCTAGAGGCCTTCTCTAGAACCAGAAAGGCAATATGGCTACCAGTGGGGTGCACAGATGGCCTGTGCCCTAGGGTGTGGCCGAGAGACCTTCTCTAGTACCAGAGAGGCATGCTGGCTAGTAGTGGGGCACAAAGATGACTTGGGGCCTTGGATGTTGTCTAAGGGGCTTACTTGAGTAGCAGAGAGTAAACCCTGATCCTGGTCCAGGCAGAAAGCTGGAGTAGCTAGTGAGGCATGCAGATGACCTGGGATCTGAGGCATGTTCTAGGTGCCTTACCTGAGGAGCAGGGAGTTGGCCAGGGTCAGGATCCAGGTCCCAGACAGAAAGACAACGCCCAGTCTTAATACCCATAGTTATTTGATGTGATAATTGAATTTCACATGAAAATCTTATTCTGATTGTTGAAGTCCATCTGCCATAATCATTTTGATGTTGCCTGTGGCTGTGTACTTACATGATTGTATAAACAAAGAAATATTCCTCCCTTTCCATATAAAGAAGGGGGAGTAATTTTATTATTAATATTAAAGACCTCAGGATCAGTGATCCTAAAGCTCTATTGATAATATCGTCTCCATGGAGCATATGCTCATACTTATTGAAATGTCAATGAAATAATATCTATAAATTTTATTGAATTCTATTTTTATCAGCATTGGGTCAATTGGAATGAGCATATAGAAAAGGAGTCATAAAAAAAAAAAAACAGCCAGTTCAAAAGTTATGGATACATTGAAGAAGGCTAACATGCACATTCACGGAATACCAGAACAAGAATCCAAAAATAACAAATGTGAGCAAATTTTTCAAATTATCATAAAGGAAAACTTCTCATATCTAAAGAAAGAGATGTCCATGCCACATATAAGAGACATATAGCACCCAAACAGATATGACCATAATAGAAACTCACCACAACAAATAATATTAAAAACATTATACATACAGGACAAAGAGAACTTGCTAAGAGCTTCAAGGGAAAAAAATTGTCACTTTTAAAGATAAACCTACTAAAATAACTAAAGATTTCTCAGTGGAAACAGTAAAAGCCAGTAGAGATTGGAGAAACCTACTTGAAATATGAATGAGCACAAATGTCAATCCAGGCTGATATGCCCATCGAAACTATGAGTCATGATTCAGGCTGAAAGAAAAATTTTCCACCCTAAAGACAAGTTGAAAGCTTACATGTACACCAACCAGTCCTTCAAAAAATGCTAAAATAGTTACTCAATCTTAAAGAAAAAAACAAGCATATCCAGGAGGACAAAGGAATATAAACATCACTGCAACCTCAGCTAAAGAATACACTTATGGAAGCCACTAATACAAAAAATGTCAGGAATTAAAAGTAATTTCTCCATTATAACATAAAATGGTCAATGGAACTACTCACCCATCAAAAGATATAGGTTCAAACATGGATTAGAAATCAAAACCTATCCATCTGCTGCCTTCAGGAAACACCTCTTATCACAAAAGATAGGCACATTCTAAAAGTAAAAGGCTGGTCAAAAATTCTGCAAGCTAATGGAACCAGAAAAGTAGAGTAGTAATTATGCTATATAACAAAGTGACTTCAAGCCAAAGAAAATCATAAGAGATACAGAAGGATATTACATTTTAGTCACGTGAACAATGCACCAGGAACACTTCACAGTATTGGAAACATATACACAACTAATATGGGCTCCTTCACATTCATTAAGCAAACACTACATTATCTAAAACAAGAAATCAATCCCAAAAGGATAGTGCTCAGAGATTTCAATACAACACTCTCAATATGGGACAGATCACAGGCCAAAAAACTCAACAAAGACACATTATAAGTAAACCACATGCTTACTGACATGGACCTTGAAGATCTCTGTAGAACCTTTCATCCAAGCACTAAGAAATACACAATTTTCTCAGCATCCCATGCAACTTTCTCTATAGTAGATCACATACAAGAACACAAACAAAATGTTTACACATAAGGAAAGTTGAAATTCTAGCATGTACCCTGCAGAACCTGTGGTCTAAAGCTTGAAATCCAAACACTACAGCATAAAATGCACTAACACTTTGAAAATAAACACTATGATGCCTGAATGAGAAATGGGTTCAGGAAGAAATCAAAAAGGAAATTCAAGCTTTTCTAGAAGCAGACAATAATGAAAATACAACATATCAAAATCTGGGACTCAATGAAAGCTTTCCTAAGAGGTTAGTTTAGAACTCTCAATGTCTATATAAAAAATAGAAATGTCACAAGTAAATAACTTAGCAATCAGCCTAAAGCTTTAGAGACGCAAGATCAATCCAACCTCAAAAGCATTAGAAGAGAGATTAGCAAAATCAGAGGAGAAATATCTGAAATTTGATATAAGATAAATGAGACAACGAATCAAACCAGTCAAAAATCTGCTTTTTTGATAAAATCAATAAGATTGATACACCCTAACTAAAGTAACCAAAATCAAGAGGAGAGAAATCCTAAATACTAAGTTAGTAATGAAAATGGAGTTACTACAAAGGATACCCAAGAAATTCAGAGAATTATAAGATCATTTTTCAAAAACTTATACTCCATAAAATTGATAACAAAAAAGAAATGGGTGAATTCTTGAGTAAGCACAACTTACCTAAGTGAATCAGAAAGTTTTTGAGTCATTTATGTAGGCCTATAACAAATGAAGAAATTGACAAAATAATCTTGAATCTTCCCACAAAAATATGTCTTGGATCAGATGGATTCAGCACAGAATTCTATCACACATTTGAAGAATGACTAATTCCCATTGTCCTTAAACTATTTCATAAGTAGCAAAGGAAGGAACACTTTCCCAATTCTTTATACAAAGCTAATATCATACTAATCCCAAAACTAATAAAGAGACATTTAAAAAAAAAACTTTAGGCCAGTCTTTTTGATGAACATAAATGCAAAAATTCTCAACAAAATCTTAGCTAATTACAAAAACATATCAAAAAATCATTCACTGTGATCCAGTAGGTTTTAACCTAGGCACACAAGGTTGTTTCAACATATGCAAATCAATAAATACAATTCATCACATTATCCTGTCCAAAGTCCAAGACCATGTGGTATTTTCAGAAAAAGCTTTTGCAAGATCCAACATCCTTTTACGATCAAGATCCTAGACACAGTTGGAAATGAAGGAACTTACAGCAATATAATATAAGCTGTATACAGCAAGCCAACATCAAGGATTTCTTTAAATGGGGAATATTTTGAAGTATCCTGCTTACATCAGGAACTAAACATGGCTGTCCATGCTCACCATCGCTATTCAGTATTGTACTTGAAGTCTTAGCTTGAACCATTGGAAAAGAAGAAATCAAGATATTTCAGTTTGTAGACAACATGATCTCACATAACTGAAAGATCCTAAAAACTCCATCAGAAAACTCCTGGAACTAATACATAAGTTTATCAGAATGGCCAGTCACAAAATAAATATGCAAAAATCAGTGGCTTTCCTATACACCAAGGATGAAAATAGTGAAAAAGTCCTAAGTGAAACAACCCATTTACTATAGCCCCTAAAAAAGGAAATACCTTGGTATAAATCCCACTAAAAAAGTGAGAGATCTTTATAAAGAAAACTTTAAAATCCTAAAGAATGAAGTTACAGAAGATGCCAGAAGTTGGAAAGATCCCCCATACTGCTGGATCGGCAGAATTAACATCATAAAAATGATCATCTGACCAGAAGCAATATACAGATTCAAAATCCCAAAGCGATTCTTTAAATAAATTGATCAAACAATATCAATGGAAGCACAAAAGGCCCAGGATAGCAAAAACGATCCTGAGTAACAAAAACACTGTTCAAGATATCACCATATCAAACCTTAATCTGTACTACAAATCCATAGTAATAAAAATAGCTTAGTACTGCCTCGAAAATACACACATAGATCGATGGATAAGGGTTGAAGATGCAGATAGAAGCCCACACAACTACAGCTATCTGATCTTTTACAAAGGGCCACAAAAAATTCAATGGAAAATGAACAGTCTCTTCAAAAATTGGTGCTCAAGAAACTGGATATCCACATGCGAAGGATTAAAACTGGACCCGTGCTTTCACCATGCACAAAAATTAATTAGAAATGGACAAAGGATCTTAGCATTAACCAGAGATTATGAAAACTCCCTTGAATGGATTGGGTTAGGCCAACATTTCCTAAACAGAAACCTAATAGCATAAACACTAGAACCAACACTCAACAAATTTGATCTTATGAAATTAAAAGGTTTTGTTCAGCTAGAAAGATTGTAAACTGGTAGGCGAGATCCAGCCGGGCCTCAACGCGCGCTCTAGGACCCCAGGTCAGCCCACGGGGACCCGGCTCCGACTCCCGCCATCCAGCCGGAGCCGCGCGGGGGCCCAGGGAACGAGGAGCACCTCCCCCTGCGCCCGGGCCCCGCCCCAGCTGCCCTCGGGTTAAATAGCTCCACGCCGACGCGCGCAGCCTCCCTCTTTCGCCCCACCCCCGCTCCGCCGGTCGGGACGCGTAGGCGAGATCCAGCCGGGCCTCAACGCGCGCTCTAGGACCCCAGGTCAGCCCACGGGGACCCGGCTCCGACTCCCGCCATCCAGCCGGAGCCGCGCGGGGGCCCAGGGAACGAGGAGCACCTCCCCCTGCGCCCATCCTCCTTTTCGCCCCACCCCGCTCCGCCAGTCGGGACACGCACGCGGTCCACCCGGGCCTCACCCGCTCCCTAGGTAAGTCCCCGTTCAGTAGTGCCCGCCCACCAGTACCCCAGGCTCAATAATTCAGTTTAGTGATAATTGAGAGATCTTAAGAGTTAAAATAACAATGCCCAAAGTCAAAGTTGCAAATCCATGAGAAGCACACTCAAGTAAAAAACAAATCTCCCACTGAAGAAATTAATCCCATAATGTTAGACTCCAAAAAGAACAAACCCGCGGAAAAAGGCCAAGAAAGCCTGACCAGGATAACGACTTTCAAAATAATGATCATTACCATGTTCAATACTATGAAAGAGGAATCCGGGAGGAATTAACATAATCGAATCAATCGCTTGAAGAGGAAGCAAAAACAGACATCCTGTGAGGAGTTGAGTTGAAAAAAAACCATTGTGCAAGAAAACAAAAAGCGGCATAGAACAGTTAAAACAAACTCAAGCAGAGTTTACTAAACTGAGCTAAAAGACAAGTTATCTTCAACCCAGAACGCCACAGAGAGTCTTATCAACAGAACTAATGAAGCAGAAAACAGAATTTCAGACCTTGAAGATAAAGTGGGAGTACTAGCCAGCTCAATGGAAGAGGTTGTTAAAGCCAAAAAGATACTTGAGAGAAATATCCAAGAGATATGGGACACCCTGAAGAAGCCTAACATGCGTATTCATGGAATACCGGAGCAAGAATCTCAAAATACCACCCCTGAGGAAATTTTTCAAACGATCATCAAGGAAAACTTTCCTCATCTAAAGAAAGAGAGGCCCATTCATATACAAGAGGCATTCCGCACCCCAAACAGATACGACCAAACTAGAAGCACACCGCGGCAAATAATAGTTAAAACACTCCACATTCAAGATAAAGAACTGGTGCTGAGAGCTTCAAGGGAGAAAAAACAAGTCACTTTTAAAGGCAAACCTATTAAAATAACAAATGACTTCTCAGTCGAAACAGTAAAAGCAAGAAGAGCTTGGAGAGACATACTTCAAGTATTGAATGAGCAAAAATGTCAACCCAGGCTGATTTACCCTGCAAAACTATCAGTCATGATCGAGGGAGAAAGAAAAATTTTCCAGCACAAGACAACTTTAAGGATACATTGCCACCAAACCAGGCCTTTCAAAAACTGCTAGAAATGATACTCAAGCGTGAAGAAAAAAACAGGGCATATCCAGGAGAACAGAAGCAAATATAAACACCATTAAAAGCGAAGCAATATACTTATAAAAGCTACTAAACATAATAAATGTCTGGAATTAACAATAGTTTTCTCCATTATAACACTAAATGTTAATGGACTTAATTCACCGATCAAGAGACACAAAGTATTACAAACTTGGATTAAAAATCACAAATCCATCATCTGCTGCCTGCAGGAAACCCATCTCACCACAAAGATTGGCACGCGTCTAAAAATAAAAGGCTGGTCAACAATTCTACAAGCAAATGGAAGCAGAAAACAGGCAGGGGTAGCCATTATGCTATCAGACAAAGTGGATTTCAAACCAAAAAAAATTATAAGAGACACGGATGGATACTACATTTTAGTCAGAGGTACAATTCACCAGGAAGACTTCACAATACTGAACATATATGCACCCAATACGGGCCCCTCCACATTCATTAAGAAAACCCTACAGCGTCTAAAGCAAGAAATCAACCCCCAAACGATAATTCTTGGGGACTTCAACACCGCCCTCTCTACATGGGATAGATCAACAGGTCAAAAGCTTAACAGAGACACTTTGGAACTTAATCAAACCCTGAAAGAAATGGACCTCACAGATCTCTATCGAACTTTTCACCCACGCACCAAAGAATACACATTTTTCTCAGCAGCACACGGAACTTTCTCCAAAATAGATCACATATTGGGCCACAAAATGAATCTACACATGTACAAGAAAGTTGAAATTCTAACCTGTGCCCTATCAGACCACCACGGCCTAAAGCTGGACATCCACAACACATCAAACAAGAGAAAATACACTAACTCCTGGAACTTAACACTATGATTGCTGAATGAGAACTGGATTCAGGAAGAAATTAAAAAGGAAATTCAAGATTTCCTGAAAGTGAATGATAACGAAAATACAACTTACCAAAAATCTCTGGAGACACAATGAAAGCTGTTCTAAGAGGTAAGTTCATAGCTCTTAAGTGCCCACATCAAAAAATGGAAACTCAGAAATAAACAACTTACAATGCAGCTTAAAGCTTTAGAAAAACTAGAGCAATCTAGCCCAAAAGCAGTAGAAGAGAAGAGATTAGCAAAATAAGGGGAGAAATATCTGAAATCGAGACTAAGAAAACGATAGAAAAAATCAACAAATCGAAAAAGCTGGTTCTTTGAAAAATCAACAGATTGATACACCCCTAGCTAAACTAACCAGAAGCAAGAGAGAGAACCCAAATTAACAAAATTAGAAATGAACATGAGTTATCACTACGGATACCCAAGAAATCCAGAGGAATTATAACATCATATTTCAAAAACTTATACTCTGTGAAGTTTGACAACACAAAAGAGATTGATGAATTTCTAAGTAAACACAACTTACCTAAATTGAATCAGGAAGTTGTGAATTACTTAAATAGTCCTATAACATATAAGGAAATTGAGGAAGTAATCTCGAATCTTCCCACCAAAAAATGTCCTGGACCAGATGGATTCAGCACAGAGTTCTACAAGACATTTAAGGAGTTAATAACACCAATACTCCTTAAAACTGTTCCATCAAATAGCAAAGGAAGGAACACTACCAAATTCCTTCTATGAAGCTAATATCGTTTTAAAATCCCAAAACCTAATAAAGATTCACTTAAAAAAGAAAACTATAGGCCGATCTCCCTGATGAACACAGATGCAAAGATTCTCAACAAAGTCTTAGCAAAATCGGATTCAAAAACATATTAAAAAGATCATTCATGGGGACCAAGTAGGCTTCATCCCCGGCACACAAGGTTGGTTCAACATACGCAAATCATAAATGTAATTCATCATGTAAACCAGTCCAAAGTCCAAGACCACATGATACTCTCGATAGATGCAGAAAAAAGCTTTTGACAAGATCCAAACAGCCTTTTATGATCAAAACGCTAGAGACAGTAGTAATGGAAGGAACTTTTAATCAATATAATAAAAGCTGTATACAACAAGCCCACAGCAAGGATTAATGCTCAATGGGTGAACATTGGAAGCATTCCCACTTCGATCAGGAACAAGACAAGGCTGTCCACTCTCACCACTTCTATTCAATATTGTACTTGAGAGTCTTAAGCCGAAGCCATAAGACAAGAAAGGGACATAAGAGGGATTCAAAATTGGCAAGGAAGAAGTCAAGCTATCTCTATTTGCAGATGACATGATCTTATACCTGAGTGATCCCAAAACTCCACCAGGAAGCTCCTGAAACTAATTGAGAAGTTCAGCAGGGTGGCAGGATACAAATAAATGTGCAAAAATCAGAGGCCTTCATATATATGCCCAGAATGAAAAGAAGTGAAAAAGCCTTGATAGAAACCATGCCCATTTACTATAAACCCCTAAAAAGATAAATACCTTGGGTATAAAACCTAACTAAGGAGGTAATAAGAACCTTACAATGAAAACTTTAAACTTTAAACCCTAAAGAAAGAAAATTGCAGAAGACACCAGAAGGTGGAAAGACCTCCTTGGTTCTGGAATTGGCAGAAATCAACATTGGCTAAAAATGACCATCCTACCAAAGGCAATATAACAGATTCAATGCTAATACCAATCAAAATCTCCAAAGCAATTCCTTCAAAGAAGTTGACCAAAACAATCTCAAATTCATATGGAGGCACAAAAGAACCCAGTATAGCAAAAACAATCCTGAGTAACAAAACACAGCTGGAGGTATTAGCCATACCAAACCTAAGTCTATACTACAAATCCATAGTTATAAGACAGCCTGGTACTGGCTCCAAAATAGACACACAGATCAATGGATAAGGATTGAAGACCCAGATATAAGCCACAAAGTTACAGCCACTTGGTCTTTGACAAAGGGGCCCAAGAATCCAATGGAAAAAGAACAGCATCTTCAACAATGGTGTTGGCAAAACTGGATCTCCACATGCAGAAGATTAAAGCTGGACCCGTACTTGTCACCATTGTACAAGACTTAATTCCAAATGGATCAAGGACCTTGATATCAGGCCAGAGACTTAAAAAGCCATAGTTGAAAGGATAGGGAACTCCCTCGAGCTGATTGGGCTAGGCCAACACTTCCTAAACAGACATCCAATGGCACAGTCCTGCTACCAAGCTCTCAACAGTTGGGATCTTGTGAAATTAAAGAGCTTCTGTTCAGATATAAGGAGATTGTCGCACGAGCCTCAAAGGCAACCCACAGAATGGGAGAAAAATCTTCACTAACCACATATCTGACAGAGCTCTACTGTCCAGAGTGCACAAAGAACTTAGAAAATTAAACTCCAAGGAAAACACTGGCCCAATTAAAAAATGGGCCCTGGAAACTTCAAAGAAACTTACCAGGGATGAAATTAAATGTCTAACAATTATCTTAAAAAATGCTCCACTTTCCTTCGCCATCAGGGAAATGCAAATCAAAACTTCCTGAGATATCATCTCACCCCGGCAGGATGGCAAAATCCACAGTACAAACAACGACAAATGCTGGAGAGGATGTGGGGAGAGGGAACTCTCCTACATTGTTGGTGGGAATGCAGGCTCATACAGCCACTCTGGCGAGCCGTCAGGAGATTCTTAAGAAATTAAAGATTGAAATGCCATATGACCCCTGCTATCCCACTTTTGGGAATAACCCCCCAAGCAGCAGAGGTTCGCCTCGATAGCACAAGCTCGACCATGTTCATAGCAGCACTGTTTACAATAGCAAAGTCATGGAAATCAACCTAAATGTCCAACAGTTGACGAGTGGATAAAGGAACTGTGGTACATCTATACAATGGAGTACTACTCAGCCATCAAAAATGATGATTACTGGAATTTGCTGGGAATGGATGGTATTAGAAGAATTATATTAAGTGAAGTATCCCAAACCCAGAAATTAAGCGCCGTATGTACTCCCTAATAGGTGGCTCCTAGTACCAAACTCGCCCAGCCCACATTGGGACACTCAAAAGTAAACCTATGTAACACAGTAATTGCAAGGATTATGAACAAGAGAGATGGGTTAGGAGGGCCACACCAGAAACAAGGAGAGAGGAGACCATGTTACAAGCAGAGAAAATAGGCCTCCATCAAGGTCTGCAAGTAAGTAATGAGAAACCTGGTTAAGTTCACAGACGTTCTTTCCTGATCTCACCAGAAGGGGAGGGCATATAGTCTAGCAGATAAAAAGTAATCATTGTGCAATGGGTAATGGACCCCGCCCTCAGTGAGGTTTCCTACTCTTATTACATCTACCCTTGAATGTGCTATTACAACAAGACTCCAGTCTTAACAGCTTTTTGTCTCTGGCCAGGGGGTGACATCCAGTGCCCAGCAGAATGGAGTGAAGGGAATTGCAGGAGCAGAAAAACTGCAAAAGAAAATCAACAAACCACAATCCAGAACTTCAGAGACTCTATATCAATCACATAGAACTAGGACAGCCTAATCTCTCCCCATCCTGGAGCTCAGGGACATTTGCGGAAGAGGGGGCGGTAAGATTGTAAGAGCAAAAGGATGGGAGGAGCAACGATTTGCAAGATTCTCAACAATAGTTGGGGCCAAAGCAATCATAATGGAACTTTGCATGCCCTGCGCAATGTCCAGCGCACTGTTGCCCTCATAAAGTCTAGCATCTGTTAAGGGCACCGAGACCCCTGGAGGCAAGGGATTGACAGCCATAGTAGTAATCTTATGATTAAGGGGAACAAGAGAAAGGGCTTATGGAAATGCCACTGGGTCCTTATATGTCATCTGAGAGGAGGACCCAGTGGAGAGTTAGGCGCACACAATAAAGGACTCTCTGGGAATTGGGGGGGAGACACTGGGGGAAGGGGAGGGGGAGGGAGGGAACTGGTAAAAAATTTTAAAATGTATAATTAAATTTTTAATAAAAAAAAAAAAAAAAGGATTGTAACTGAGCAAAAGGCAAAAAGGCACACAGAATGGGAGAAAATCTTCACTAACCACATGTCTGATAGGGCTCTATTATCCAGAGTGCAAAAAGAATTTAAAAATCTAAACACCAAGGAGAAATTGTCCAATTAGAAAATGGGCCTGGGAATTCAAAAGAAACTTTTCCAGATATGAAATCAAAATGCCAAAGAAATATCTTAAAAAATGCTCTCTAGCCATCAGGAAACTACCCTGAGACATCACCTCATCCTGGTCAGGATAGTGAAAATCCATGATAAAAACAATACCAAATGCTCAAATGGATGTGGAGAAAGGGAACTATTACACAAAGCACGTGGAAATGCAGGCTTATATCACCACTCTCTAGATCAGTATGGAGATTTATAAAAAAATTATAGGATTGAAATTCCATATGACCCTACTGCACTACTATTGGGAATAATCCCCCCAAATGCAGCAATTTACTGCAGTGATTGGAGCACAGCCATGTTCATTGCGGTTCTATTTACAATAGCAAAGTCATGGAATCAACCCAAATGCCAAAGAGTTGACAAATGCATAATGAAATTGAGGTACATTTATACAACAGAATACTACTCAGCCACCAAAAAAGATGAATTAGTGAAATTTTCTTGGAAATGGATGGAATTAGAAAAAATATATTGTGAAGTATCCCAGACACAGAAACAGAAAAATGTATGTACTCCCTAATAAGTAGATCCTAGTTCCATCCCCCCTTAATGACATATTCAAAGGTAAATCTTTGAAATACCTACTTCAATCAAAAGGAGATTATAAACCGGAGGGAACAGGAATGAGGACCTCCAAAGAAAAGAGATAGAGGATTATGCTGCAATAGAGAAATTAGGCCACATGTATTGCATTTAAGTAGCAAGACATATGGTGTACCTCACTCTCACTTCCTTTCCTGTCACTTGG